>CABFWB010001533.1:76199-91949 GCA_902151455.1 Timema bartmani
GGGAAAACGGGAATTAGCCGGGAATTTGAAGTGATCGGGAAAAAACGGGAATAAGCCGGGAATTTGGTAAATTACAATAAAAATCTGGGAAAATGTGGTTTTACTCAAAATATGAAATATAATAATCATTTAAACAATAAATAATAATGTTATTCAAACTGTAGTTTTTTTGTAGCTGTGTAATAAATTTATAACTCCTATTAAACAATGTTAATACAAATTTAAAAAATAAGTTTATTTAAAATTTAAAACTTATTATTATTCATAAAAAAAGATTAATAGAAAAATGAGGGGGGAGGTGGGGGAATTAGAAGGATGTGACATACCTTTTAGTCGGGAATTTTAGGAAATGATCAGGGGAAATCAGGGAAAAAGTCGGGAATTTCAATGGTCAAGTTGAGTAGACACCATGGTATAGCATTGAATTGGTAGGTAGTTCTATCTGTCATCTTCAATATGAATTATACAGACTGGCTAAAAGTACAATGGTTTATAGGAAGATGGCATTACAATAACTTATTGCAATGAAATGTCAATTCACGCCTACACCAGGTAGTGTTCGGGCAAACAAAGGTGTTGTTCAACGCCTGCGCAAGGGAAAGCGTTAACACTAACATAAGTAATCTCACTTGTCATTGAATAAAATTACATAGTGTAGCTCATTTAACTGTTTAATTTCAACATCATAATAATAATCTACACACCACTGACTGGTGACTTCGCTAGTTATAAAATGCTAATGAAATAAAAAACTGTTAGTACATTTTACAACCATTAACAACCCCTTTGAAAACTCCATCATCTTGATACTCGATGGCTGAGTGTTGGGCGTAGTGTTGTTGTTTGAGGAATTGGGTTGGTAGTTGTGGTTCCTTAGAGGCGAGAGAGTGGAGGAAAGGGGGATATTATTGACATGATATTCCTGGGTGCTTGAGGTTTTTTGGAAACTGGTGATCTGATGCTTCTCTTCTGTTTCTATCACTCTAGCCTTCGTAAACCAGTTTGTGTGTGGGTGTTTTGGGGACATGTTCATCCATACATCTTTGGGGATGTTTTCTTTGCAGCGTTGGCAGAAGCATGTATCTCTGGAATGGGGGCTGGGTTTGGATCTTCTGAATAGGGCGTGCTGTTTGACCCTATACAGAGGAGATTCTGGAGCAGTGTCAACACACCTGGATAAGAGTTTTTGCTGTAGACGGGGATTCTTAAGGGAAGCACAAATATTTTTTCCTTGGGGCGGATGGGTGTAGGGAGGAATAAGAGGATTTGCTGTAAGCGGGTGCTGGGTGGGAGAGGGAAGGGGGGAAGATTGGTAGAGGTTGGTACTTGGATGAGTTTTTTTGGGGGTGGGGGGGGGGCGGTTACAAATATTGTGTGTTGTTGGAACTATTCATGGAGGAGATTCTGTGAAGAAATAGGCATTAAATGATGAGGGGTGGAGTGCGAGAGAAGTAATTTAAGAGAGAGGAGAAATGAGCAGCCCGAACGGTACTTCTGCACTGGGGTGGGTAGTAGGTATGAGAAGAGAGCAGCCTGGATAAGTTTTAGGTGCTGAGAAGGGGTGAAGGATGTGTGTGTAAGGAGGTTGAAGTGATTAGGCAATTGTTATCTTTAGAACTCGTTTTCGATTTCAAATAAAGATACTTTTGACAAATTTATTTCAAACAGGTCATCACATATTTGGCATTATTTTTATTGAGACACAGTGTAGTGTTTTTGATAAATGTTCTAGTGCTGCCACCTAGTCTTGCCCTTTTGCACCTGAGGCCTGTGGCTCAAGCATTAAAACTTTTTTTTATAATCAAGTTGATGGTCACCAGATCACACTTGTAGTCTTGTGGAGCACTTGCTTTGCACTTTGCATCCAGGCTCAGTGGCTCACTTGGCCAAACATTTTTCTTCGGCCAGAAATACGGTCACTAGATAGCTCTAGGGGCTCTGTGTAACAATCTTGTAAGGTTTTCCTTGTATTATATGATATAATAAAGATGTTGTAGATTATATTGATAAAGAGGGTGAGAAAGCTGGCCAAGCTTAAATTGGTGAGTTGACTATTCTGGTTTTACTGTGACTTACCGGTTCATTATATATTGCCATGTTTTCATTTGGCACTGAAAAATGTAGATAATTGATACTATGCTTTTTTTCTTAGCACTATCATTCCGTGTTCGGGCTATACACCTATTTACTAACTATGCAAATATGTTATGGAGGAAGAAGGTTGGATTTATAGAAAGTGTATTTGCACTTGTGTGGAGGTAGAGTGGAAAACCATTGAAAGATCCTCAGTCTAGCATTTTGCATAAGTGTCACCCCAGACTAAGGGTCACCAAATGGCGGACCACCGTATGCATCCAGACGGCAGACATTTTTTATGTACTTTGATGAGATTGCGATAAAAAGAAGTTATTTTATTTCGGTGGGTCTATGGTAGACATGGGGGACCAGCCTGAACCCTCCCCTCCACAGGTGGGTGTCCCATATGACATAATTTACCTTGACAAAACTGCTTGGTGTCAGTAGCAGTCTATGTGTCTGGTGGTTTGGATTGGTTGCTTGTTGTTTTTTTGTTTGTTCATTATTGTACCTGCATTTGTTGTGTAGTGTTATAGCTCTACGTTTCAGTTATTACAATGAATAAGAAAGAAATGTGGAAGCTGAAACAGGCAGTTTTTATCCGAATGGATTGACTTATATTGCTTTATTTTGCCGAGTTGAAGCAGTACCTGAGTGCTTGATTTGTCAACATACTGTGGCTATAGTTAAAAGTTTGAATATAAAACATCGCTATGGGACAAAACAATCCATTTGGTGAAAAATTCCCAGTAGGAAGCAACCTTCGCACATAGAAGATTAAGAGTTAATGCTCAAATTACACAAGATCAACCTAGATTATGAATATGAATCGTTCAATGACCGAACAGGAAAAATGTGCCAAGACATCCTTGGATATTTCTTGGATTCTTGCAAAAATATATCAAAGTGTGTTTTGCTGCAAATTGAATCCCAATCTTTAGGGTACAATTTTACAAGTCATCAAAATAGTGAACTTCATTCATTTTAATTATCACTAAAGCATCAAGTTTGAATGATTTCTTGGTGAAATTAATGCTTGGTATGACGATTTACTACACAACAATATAAGGTGACTGAGCAAAGGCTGTGTACGACAAGGATTTTTTTGTAGTATTGGAAGAAATAAAATAAATTTTCTCCAGCGTTTATCAATTGTCTGCAGAGGACTATTTATGATTCCTTGACATAGATGAAAATTTGGCAACCATCACATTTTTTATGGACAAATATAGACATATCATTGACTTGAACCTCGAACTACAAGACAAAGGAAAGCTTGTGTGTGAGCTAATTTCAGAAGTTTTATGTTTTTCGAGAAAAATTGACCTGTCTGATGATGTTGACAATGTACGTTTGCACTTTCTTAACCTAGACTGTAATAGCAGTGTTAATAGTTAATAGTTAATAGTTAATAGTTGATGTCAACCAGTTCACCACTTTCATGAGGGAACTTATATATGAATTTGAATCAAGATTTATTGACTTAAGAAAAATTGAGAACATTGTACGAATTTTAAACAACAGGGCCATTCCATGTCAATGAGCACAGCGAAACTTCCATAAGGTTAAGGATCTGGTATATCGTTTGTCTGTGTCCTAGTCCCACATCTTTAAAAAGAGCTGGGACAAAATAAGAATGGAGTGAGTTCAAATATGGCTACACTTTCTGTAGAGCTGTTGAGAAGGGAGCAGATAGTGTATTAATAATACAAGGTGAGCTAGAAGTCACGCAACCCATTATATAAAATTACTTAAAATTGAAAATTATATAAAATACACTAATAGTTATTTAAGAAACAGGTGTACATTTACGGTCTACAATAAATGCTGGAAATGTTCATACAGGCGTCATTGTGTTTCATGATGTTTGCTGCAACCTTCTGTCCCCGGAGTTATGCTGGCTATAGATACCTCGATATTTTGTATAAGTTGGTTGAGTGTACGTGTGTTGTTTTTTAAAGGCAATCTCTTTTAAGTCACTCTAAAGATAAAAGTCTGGAGGAAAAAGGTCTGGTGACTTATGCGGCCACAATCTCTGAGAAATAATGCGGTTTCTGAAGAACTCTTTTATCATGAGTATTGGGGAATTTGCTGTGTACACTGTTGCCCTGTCTTGCTGTAACCAACACTCCTGTTCATCAATTTCTAACAGCGGTATGAACTGATTAATTATGTCCTGGTAACGTTCAGTCGTGACTATCCATGAAGAATGTTATGCCCCCAATTCTTTTCCACAAAATCACACACCATACACCAACTTTCTTAGAATGCAGTGGATTCCCGTGTAAAATGTGTGAGTTTTCAGAACTCTATATCTTACTATTATGGCTGTTCATGTAACCACTAAGGTGAAACTACGCTTCATCTGAGAAGAAAACATCCAGAATAGCAAGACCATTGTGAACAAAAAGTTTAAACCATTGGTAGTAATGGAGTCGTTTTTCCTTATCAGGTTCTTTAAGTTCACGCATACCTTGCATCCGATAGGGATGCAGATGTAACTTCTTTGTTGCTTTTTCGGACACTACTGTAGTTTCTATAAATCGAGCAACCATTTGAAAAATTGTAGACATATTCGGCACTTCTGGTTCAGGGAATGTTTCCCTAAACTCATCTTGACAATTAACATACAACTGAGACTTCAATTAGAGGGGTAGGCTACTCCCTATCACACCCATGTTAAAATTACTATGTTTAGGTACACTTTTTTCAATGACTATTCATCACAAAAATTTGAGATAAATAATTAATAATAACTAAAATACAATCTACGTGGTATACCAATTTATATTTTTATAACTTTTTAATTTTTTTAATATGAATTTTTTTATGAATGTATTTTTTTCCTACATTTTTTCATGTAAAAAAATTATTTTCTCTTTTTCTATTTAAAATTTAAGTATTGTAGTTGGTATACAATACACACAAAACTTAAGAGAAAATATGAGAAAAAAATAAATATATCTTGTATAATGGCTGAGAAATTGGTACCTAAATTTAAAAAAAAAACTTTTTCTGGGAAATCCAGTTTGAATATAAAGTACAAAATAGCATTATTTTTATTACAAGAAAATAATGTGGCTATGCAATGTTTACTTTTTTAATGCATTCCTGGACCAGACTCAGGATCATCAGGATCTTCTTGTTCTAGTTCTTTTTCACAGATCTTCCTTTTCACTTGCCTATTCTTAATTCTTGCGTCGTTTGACAGTAGTTAGAGTGGGTAATCTGCCTTTCTTATTCTTATTAAATCAAGAAACTTTAGGCCACTTATAGTATTTGTACTGTAATATTTATTCCTAACCTCTTTGGAACATAAAGTTTATCAATATTGTCAAACCGCACCTGGGTCAATTTTCAAATAGTCTGAGTAAACCATTACAACAATGCTTATGAACAGCAATCTTTGAAATAGCTTCTTATAACATTCCCAAGTTAATTAGAACATGTTCTAATGCTTTTTGGGGTCTACAAAACTTAGTTTATTATATAGCCTACTAGCTTTTACCCGTCGCGGCTTCGCCTGCAATGATTGGTTAAATCTTTTAATTTTTAACTAAACTATTTTGGTCATTAATCAAACTTTATTTTTTTCAAAATTCTATGCATTTTTCTCAGCTCTAGCTGTAAATAATATTTCCATACTATGCTATCTTTACTTTAACATTTTAATTATAATCACATTTATATATACTTGTAAAATTAAAATCACAATATATCTCTTATATACGAAAAGTTTAAACATTAGTATTGTAAAATTAATGTAAGATAAAAGGTTGAGACTAGTCCTATATGTTATTCTAGGACATACTATACCAACGTACTAAGTTTCATTTGAATCCATTCAGCAGTTTAATCTCAATATATGTCTTATCTCTTAAATATTAAAGGTTTAAACATTAGTATTGTAAAATTAATGTAAAAATCTAAGGTTGGGAATAGTCCTCTATGTTATTCCAAGACATACTCCTACTTACCAAGCTTCATTCGAATTCGTTCTTCAATTTTGCCGTGATTGAGTAACAAACATCCAAACTCACTAACTTTAGCATTTATAATATTAGTAAAATAACAAGGCTCTTGCCGTAAGTGCTATTAGAAATTGCAACTGTTCAGACCTACAATGATTTGGTGTACCATACATAGAATCAATGTCATGGTACCAGTAGAAGGATTAGTATTATTTTTTCTTGTTGCTCCCAAAATATTCCTTCTGGTTAAATTTCTTTATTATTGCCATTTTTAATACTCAAAGGAGAACCATAATCATATCAACTATCAAACTAGAACAAATCACATTCACTTTTATAAAATAAAGCAATATTATTACATGAAAAACAATACTTCTACTACTAATTAAGTGGTACTAATGAGTAAAGCAAAATATTCTTGTAATAAAAACAAACCATGACAAATACCATTCACTTTTGTTATGATCGGTGATAATATCTAAAACAAATTATTCTTTGCAATAAAAACTATTTCTCTTTACATAAGTTTTAAAAAAAAGAGATTGTATAGTTTGAGTAGATAAATGTACCTATTGAAAGCCTGGCAAGATTTAACAAAACATATAACACTTTTATTACAGTAGAATCTTAAAAATAACTTTTGAGTAAAAAAGTAAACATTATATGAATCAGCAAATGTTAAATAATTTTTAAGATAAAAAACAATTTTTTCATAAAAAAAATAAATTTGTAAGTACCCTACTCCCTTAACTTTCAACATTGAGCATGCGCTGAACCTGGGGGAAAGGCATGTTGTCCTGTTAACAACTCAGTGTTAAGGGAGATAACGTCATTGTGTTTTGACCATTCTCTGTATAGTCAGTCACATTCAAATATTCTAGTCTAGAAATAGCTTACTGATCAATCACAACAACAAACCATTCTATAGGTTACGTGACTTCTAGCTCACACTGCTTGCCAAAAAATACCTGAGATGAGATAATAAGGTCACGCTTCCCTGAGTAAAGAAAGATGAATTACAATGATACTAAGTGGAAGGAAAAAAAGGCAATAACAGTTTTACCTCTTGTTTTGATAAAACGCAAGCCCTCTACTGTTATTGTGCAGGTCTTTTGAAGCCTGATATCAAGAAATATTTTACTTCATTAGTATAAACAGAGCCTTGATTTTGATGACATATCAATTTATTTATTTTTGTACATCACAATGACCATTTTCATGATCTTCTGGTTTTGGAAACTTTTTTATGTGATTATTTGATAATTTTTTGTTATTTTAGTTTTTTAGGACAAATTTTCTTGGTTTGCATCATTTTTGAGTCATTTATCTTGAATAAGTTTATTTTTAATAGCGATATTTTTGAACACTTTGTATCCCCTTTGCCTAAATTATCTTTGTACCCACTTAGCTTGTATGGTTGGAAGACTGGCTAAGACACTACATTTAAGTTGTTGTTGCAAGGTTGGAGCAAGTATTTGTAAATCAATACTATATTCTGCAGTATGCAAGAGAATGGTTTTTAGTGACTTTTCATTTCATATTTATGTTATAGTTTTCATTTGTAAAGCATGTTTGATTTAGTTGTGTACATAATTAATTAAAGCGCTCTTATTCATATTTTTAACTAATTTCTTATAAATTTTAAGCCATTTTTATTATATTTAGGTCGTCCAAGTCTTGGTAATAAACAAGAATAGGCAACATGCTTTTTCACCTACTTAAGAATTTATACTTTGTGTTATTAACAGTGGTATATAATATGGACATGTTCAACATTATGCTGGCTAGTTAATTCCAAATGGTCATGAATTTATAAAATATATCATAGAATTTATTAAAAATATACAGCATTTGGGAGACTTGACTATCTTTTTTAAGAGATTCTATATAATAGTAGTTTTTATGAAAGTTTTTATTTATTTTTAATCTAATAAGTGCTCTTAATTACCTAACTTGGTTAAATTTCTCTGTTTCAGGCTTCCAGTTATATGTTATGCTTATAGAAGTTTTTGAAGTTGAGAAATCAAGAATTCGGTGGTACTATAGCTTTGCCTATGGAGTACCTCTGATAATTGTAGCAGTATCTTGTGTAGTGGACCCATTCAGCTATGGGACTGATAAATACTGTTGGTTACGAGCAGACAACTTCTTTATATTTAGCTTTGTGGGACCTGTCATTGTTGTGATACTAGTAAGTTTTACTTTCTTAAATGTTGTATGTATACTGAAAGTCACACATTGAGTTTTCTTTTAACCCCTTTAATATTTAGAGAGAAAAAAACCCATGAATTATGTTACTTATTGGTAAATTATTATTATTTTTTTATTCCTTTCAAATGACTTAATGAAAAGTATATTTTAAAAGGAGGGCACATCTTACCTCTGCCAATTAAAAAAAAAAACACCTAATATTATTCAAAATAGATATTTTTTAGAATATGCACTGGCACAAACAGTGTGGATCTCAAAAACATATAAAGAAAACACAAAATAACTTAATTAAAAACATTATTAATGCATATTAAATTAAAAACCACAGTAAATAATCATAGCAAGAATCTTTAAAACCTCTTATAAAAAAATTCTGACAGAAAATGTCTACATTTTAATTCAAAATCATGAAACATCAAAAGGCAGAGTAAACTATTTAATTAAACTCTCCTCATTCCTTAAATGTGATCATCCTCCAAGGATTCTTTTTTTTCCCTTAAAAATATTTAGATTTTTTTGTTGCATCTCACCACCCGTTTTGGTTTTACGCATATATGCTAATTATGCTAATGTGGCAGGGATGAGAAAAATACAATTTATAGAAAATAAACCCGCAATTGTGTAGAGGAGGAGGAATGGGAAACCATTTAGTAAAAAAAAATCTCATTAAATCAGGCCAAGAGCCAAATCCTGGCCACCCCATGACTAGCAAGCCAGACTAAATAATTTTGCCCACAAGTGCAGGAGTTTTTAGTTTCATGACATGTTATTAAAGAATACTGATTTATGTGTGTGTGCCTCAAAAAATTACATTTTTTAAAGTTCCGAGAAAGCAATTTTTAGAATATAATATAAGTTAGCAATATTCCTGTAACCTTCTTTGGTAGCAGCATGGTCTAAGGTGTTACACTCTGAATATACTAGACTGCCGATGACAGGGAGATTGGTGTTACGATCCTTGCCGTGTGTATTGAGTGGTTTTTATTAAATAGTTTTCCACGTTTCCTCCACATAAATGCGGCCACACTTCCTCAAAATTCAACCTTCAACACATTAGCATAATTTGTACACACACATACATACACATTCATACACATTTAATTCTGGTCAATTGGGACACATCGGGATTATATCACTTTGACCCAACTAAGCGGCTGCCCCAGCTACGAGATTTTAAACATTAAGCTGAGAAACACATTTTAACTGAGACACAAAGCAATGAGCTTTATTCAAGTTACATTGGTACAAACTATACATTTATTTAAAAATAACAAGCCAAAAGCAAACTAAATCCACATAGGTAAAATATGGATATAGTTCATAATGTATACCAAAATAAGGCTATACGTTGCTCAAGGATTAATTATTTGAAAAAAATGATCAAGTATATCCTGATGTGTTTTCTTAATGGACTGAAATTGAAAAAAGCTATAACAGGTTTCTAATGCTGAAAAGGACTTATTGCATCAGAAAGGGACATCTTTACGGGGCATCCTTACACGGGTCTTAAATCAATTAAATTTGCTGACATATAAACAAAATCAGTGCACGGTTTGGTACAGTTTCAATTTATGTTATCCCACAGGACATAAACATACCTATGTACAGCACTTGGTGCTATCATAAACAATTTTATACCAAAAGCATAATTTCTTTCAAAATACGGTTACCAAGAGACAGCACAAACGCAAGACAACCACCCTACAGCACAACTTTACAATAACTGAATTGGATGCTGCCCCCATTATCTCTATGTTACGAGCGTGCGTGCTATCTATACACAGTTTGTTATTCAATCACACCACTCACTGCCCCAATTAAGCAGAAAAAATTCAGGCTAAATACTTGTTTTGTGCATGTTAAATACATCAAAATGATAAATAAAAACTTAGATATATTTTTATTCATGCTTTTGCCTAAACATAATTTAGTAATGCAGAATTCTAACATCATTACTTTTCACATGTCTAATTCATAGCATTTATAGTGTTTTAAATACTTAACAATCTTACAATTTCCTATGTTTTGTTCAGATTTTATCTACAATTAACTGCATGAGTATTCTAACCTAACAAGCCTGCAAGCTTTGTTGAATTTTAAGATTAAATTTAAATTGCCTTGAATTGATAATTCTCAGATTAAAAGGGTGAATACCGGTGGATCAAAACTGCTCATATCATTGCATCCTTTAGTTGAGATCTAACAAAACAAAAGCTATCACACACACCTCAACTCCTTAAAATACACTTTACTAATCTATGGTGGGAGTGTAGAGGATGTGTGAAAAGGTCACTGTTTTTGCAGTTTTTACAGCAAAACATGGCCAAAATAAATAAAATATTGTTTCAATAAAAACATAGGAGAGTAAAAGTAAAATTTTCTACACATGGTGATATCTGTCATGAGCATATTATATTTGGAAGAAGGTACACGAAAGGTGCATAGAAACATATAAAAGGTATGACACAATCTAGCTTTTATATGTTTCTATCCACCTTTCCTGTACCTTCTTCCAAAATTAATACATTCACCCCATAAAGCAAAGAGAGGGTTTCCTTATTGATAATTATGTCATGAGCCTAGTGAAAGAAGAGGAACTATTTAAATTAGGATAAAAAGTTGCTATTAAAAATTCAAGCATACCGTCGACAAATATTCAAGAACTCTTATTGCCATTTGAAGAAAATTAAACTCTTAGTTTCTACTGAAGAACTATTTTGGCAAAAAAAAAAAGTTGCTATATAAAATGCAAAAACACTGCCCTTTGCTCACATTCATTACACCACCACCTTAATATCTAAATACAAAATTAAGTCATATTTAATTGCTTATTTTTAATAAATGCACAACTTATTCGATTGTTAAATATGTACCTTTTGATATACATCTGGGAATAGTTAATGTAATTATGTATTAAGCACAATATTACTATTTTAAACACATTGAAAACTTTATTTAACATTTTCTTTGCAGCTTTCTGCCATAGTATCTAAAATGAAATTGCAGCAACCAATAAAGACACATATTTTCTTTATCATTCCTGAAAGAAACATCATTTGAATTATTATCTAAGCTACAGTAATATTTAGTATTAGGATTTATTATTGTATTTAATGAGTACTCTTATAACTATTTACCCAGCCAAATGGTCATAGGTTATGCCACTACATTAACAGCATTTGTCAATTGAATGAGATGTAGATGATAATTCTAACCTGCATAACTAGTACTATTTTATGAATATTGAATTCCATAAAGATACCACCATGTAGATTATATATATTTAAATGATGTCAAATTTTTCCAAAGAAGGGGCAAATTAAAATTACATGCTTACAATCATATCTTTATGGAGCTATGATTAAAATAATTTATTGACTTAAACATTTGGTAGTGACAAAATGTCTTTAACAAATCACTTTCAAGTCTCTTTTTTTTTAAATCGACACGGGGATTGAACTCTGAACCATAGGCTATGTTTCTGATCTATAAAGTACCTGACAAGCTCACAGGTCCACCCTGGACTCTGTACAGGGCAAATCTGGCTAGCTCAGTGGTAGAGTATTGTGGTACAATAAGCCAAAGGTCCCAGGTTCAGTTTCTGTGTACAAGGGTAATTCAATAATATTTGAAAATTACAGTTTACAGGTTTCTTTTTTTTCTTTTTTTTTTTTTACTCTTAACTTATAACAAATCATAAATAAAAGTTTGTACATATTGATTACTCTTAAAATATTTACAGTGTTAAACACATTTTTTTTCAGGCGAATCTAGTCTTCTTGAGTATGGCAATATTTATGATGTGTAGACATGCAAATGCATCGGCATCAATGAAAAGTAAAGAACATTCCAGACTTTCCAGTGTAAGGTTAGTTTCATAAAAATTATTTCAGATTAATTTTCTGGTAATTATATAGAACATATTTTCAACACTTGTCAAACTTTGTATTTATTTAAGCCTTAGGATTTATGTACCATTCTTATTTTAAAATAAATATATTAAATATTTTACATTTGACCTTGAAAATTTCAAATAAACCTAAGCTTTTTTATCTTTGTTTTCTTAACTCTTGTCACCATTGAGAAATTAAAGAAAATTTCTTAGGTTCGGGTTTAACTATGTTTGGTCATGGTGTATAACCAGACTACTGATTGATGATTTGAATCAAATTCAAAATAATTAATTGTCCATCTATGGTACACTTGATGTGATAGGCCTGGTTCAATAGAGTTGTATAAGTATCATCGGCAGCTCGTTAGTTTAGAACCTGTAGGATGTGTTCATTCCTGTTCTTTAATTATTTCTAAATAATACATTTAAAATAAGATACACATTTTGTCTATATTTGTTAAAAATTCATTGATTTAAATTAAAATAAAAAACATCACTAACAACATGCAAAAAATAAGAACGAACCATTAAAAAAGAGATTTTCATTTTTCTTGGCTTCTGTTTGCTTTGTACAGAATTCAGGACATGGCCTTTACTAATGATTTCAATTTGCTTTTTTGATCCAGAGTTGATCTTGAAATATTTATTGTCTTAACAAATAAACACAATCCTAAAATCACCCTACATAGAAACACACTATACACATCACAAATATGCTTAAGATGCGGGAACACACAGAGTTGCTGGCAACAATATTGCTGGTTCACGTTATTCACAAAACATATCTCACAAGCTTTCAACTTCAGAGTGGGTGTAGGAAAGCACTTGCATTTAAAGAAAAGGCAGGACTAGCTAACTGCAGCCTGCTGGTGACAATATCTAAAGGGGTGGGAATGTTTGGTTTCACTGCAAGGTGCTGACAGCTGCGTGTCAGACTGCATGCAATTTCAAAAACATTGCCTGCTATTACCTAAGCCGGAAACATATTTTTCTTAAAATTATTAGGTGTGTGGCAAAATAAATTTGTCATGTGAGTGCAAATAATTATTTCGCAATGCTATGATTTATAAATCGGGATTAGGGGGTGCAACTTTGCGCCTCAAGAACAAGCCACCCAGCCATCTCTAGTGAGGATAACAGTTTCTCAAGTAGTTATTTTGCTATGTTTTAATAGTAAAAAATTTTATAGTATAGTTTGGCTGTACTTTATTAATTAATACACAGTTCAGGAATCAAATAATTATATTCGTCCTTACAGAGTACAAAACAAGAGGTTTTTTTGGACAAATAACATGGTAATAAATTAATCAAGGCCCATTTACAATGAATTTCAGAATTTGGTCAAAACTAGGAAAGTAAAATTTTTATTTTCAAAGTACTTGAGAAGTTTTAATTTGCTTTTTATGTTGAGAAAAATAGTGTGATGTATTATTAGGAAAGGCTGCTATGTGGTGAAAATAAATTTCTAAACAGCTATGTTGCAATATTTATATTTTTGCTAATTCTAAAAGGTTTATAATCATATAAACTTCTCAATACTGTCGACAATGAGCACCCACTTTAAACCATTCAGATGGGATAAGTTTTTATAGCCATAAACAGACAATATATAATAGAAACCATCAACCGACACTAAGCTGTGAGTTTTCACATAGTTCGAGATGTGGGTGAAATATTGGTAGTTAAATATATTTTTTATGTTTTATAAGCTACCTTTACCACATTTCCTCTATTGTTACTCGGCCTGAACACTTCATTCTAGTGAGATATTTATATATATTAATGAATCTCTCTTCACTTGCAATAGATACACCTTGTAAAATTTGTAGTCTTGTGCGAGAATGACATTTTGACTTTGGGAAATTCTCGGGCGGGAAATAACAATTTATTCCGGGGGTGGAAAATGGGAAAAGGGAAAAAATGTAAAAATAATTTACAATTTAGGATTGTTTATATTTTTCAGATTTGTAATATGAGTTTAAACTTAGCAATTCCATTCATTCCAATAAAAATTTAAAATAACTAAAGTTTCAATCAAGTCAAATGTAGTGGTATATGTCAAAAATTGTTTGAATAGTCAGGAAAAGGGACAAAAACTCTGATTCGGTTGGAGTAATTGGTATGAACAATAAATTTGCCTTCTGTTACCTTTTAAAAAAAAATGTATATTCAATATTTATATACTACTTTATTTTTAAATTTTAAGTTTTCCAAACAAAAATTTAATATTTGGTCTAACAAGTGCAGAGTAAGATTTTTTATATACGGTAAATAAAAAAACACTAGATCTAATGCAACTATTATAATTGTGTATTTTTAATCAAACATTTTTGGTATAAATATAAATAAATTCTAAAAATATATTATAAGATTGATTAAAATAGTTCTTAAATAAAAAAAACTCATGGCATGAATTTTAATAAATACATTCACAGTAAAACATCAAAATATTGAAACTACTCTGTATAAATACAATTGAGCCACAATATTTTCCATAAGAATAGCAAAAATATGTCTCAACTGAACTAGTGTGTCTAGTTACCCCTAACGTTTTAGTTACTAAGATCTCACAAAAAGCGCTGTTGGACCTCACAAAATATTAGCTTATTCAACTATTATTATCTATGACATAAAAGCAAATGGATGCCATTACAAATAATAACATTTACATAATAGACATGTCTTTATGCAGATAAGTGTGTTGAAGGTGTATTTCATGCATAATTTGTAATTAATTCACTTTCATCATTATTTTACGCTAAAAAATAGGTTTTCCTGCCTTAAATCTATTCAGGGATATACTGTCAAATTCCTTCGCTATAGTTATGCTATTTAATGGCACTCACTTGTTTTGTAAGGAGTTGCAAAATAAAAGCGACTAAAGTTTTGAGTGTCCATCTACTTAACGGAAGATGGGATTAATTTAGATTTAATAAATTAATAATATTTTTAAAGAAAATTAAGTAAAAATGCGATTATAATAGCCGATTCTTAATTTATTTATTTTTTATAATTGATCCTAAAAAATCCCAGGAAATATTTTTTCTCACTCAAATTTCAGAAACAACCATTTTCCCGAAGTTTGGGATCCTGCACAGCCCTAAAAATGGGTTAAACATTTAACTAATCACTTATAATAAATGGTTGACATCTATAAAGTTGGATTTTCCATTACATTATTTATTATAACTGATTAGATGTGTAAGTCTTACCGATAGAATAAATAACTTTAAACTTTCATTTGGGTATTTATATAACATTTTCAATTAACACTGCCCCATTTGTATTATAGGTCCTTTTGTCATTACAACCTATTTTGTCTTGTTGTACCTTTGTGAATGTGTTTATTGTTAATAACCTTTGTTTTGGTGTGCCATCAATAATGAAAAGGGTTAATTTAGCTATATGCTAATTTAAAGTATTTTGATAGCATACTAAACATTAAAAGATCCATGAGATTATTATTTATAATTCCATATTGTTGTTCAACTTTATATCAACACATTCTAGATTTATCGGTGGCAGACGTATTTAGTAAGGATTATTTATTGGTGTGTGTGTGTGTGTGTGTGTGTGTGTGTGTGTGTGTGTGTGTGTGTG
>CABFWB010001533.1:92659-125832 GCA_902151455.1 Timema bartmani
GTGTGTGTGTGCGCATGCAAGTGTTCCCTATTTATTGTGAGGATTCCTTGACTAATGAGAGTGATTACACGCTATAATTGAGGGTCTATCAAACTAAATGAACCTTCTTAGTTGTCACTCCCTTTACTAAGAGAAACACTTTCTATAAACTAGAGATTAAGAAATCAGGGCGAAGAGCAATTTTACTAACAATTTCCAACTGTGTAAGTTTATGATTATTATATATATTCTTTGGATAGCTACTATAAATGTAAGAAAAGATTAATAGAAGATACACATAAAGCTATATAATCTTGTAAATAATTCTTCACATAGTAAGCTATTCGAGTTGATGTCAAGGTGGTCCTTAGATAAACCCTTTGGCAATTACTTTCCATAAACTGTAGAAAATTGAATATATAATGGTTATATTTCATGGTCCTGAAAGATGGGCAGAAGTTTACATTCACTCCTTTTGGAAGTTTCATGAAAGGTTTAGTTTAAATGATTACAAAATAAAAATAATTATTAAATGTCCTGGTAGGTTTAAAAAGACAGTTCATCTTAGGTTGAGGCTGGGAATTGGTTAGGATTTGATTCTGGAAGTTAGCACAGCCCACAGACAAAGTATACTCCAGATCTTCAGCTTTAGGGAAGTTTCTCTGCGCTCCTTGAGCCAGGTTGAGTTATATAATCATTATGGTTGTCTAGTGTCAATGATCAGTGATTAAAGCACTTCCAAATGTCTAGTTGTTAAATGACTCACTTTTAACGGGTTCTTTATAAAGGTGCCCATTGTAATCTTAACGTGCAGTCTGCGTAAGCTCTTTGTGAGCTAGGATTATGTGACGAGGAGGCTGGATTGCTACCTGAATATAGCCTAGTGGAAGCCGGCCGATTGACTTGAGAAGGATATTAGTGTTATTTCTCTAGTGAAATAATGTTTAAAATGCACTTTTAAAAAAATCCTCTTGATGGCACCAAGCAATAACAGTACCCATGTTAAAGAACTTAAGCTCTCCCATGGAGTACAGCCATTTTAACCTGGAGGCTGAGGTGTGGTATATATATATCTTCTCTGTAGCCCAGCCTTAACCCCCCATTGCACTCGTTCAAGACACAAACTAAGTCAAATCCTGAATAAGAATTGGGAGTGCTTACCACTAAACCACCTCTTCTGGTAAATATTACTTGACTCATCATTGCAACACCACAATATCAATTTTCTAATATCACCTATAAAGTTAATGTTTATTTTAGGAGTATTTATTTTTCAACACCTCTCAAGCCGATATAATATTTGTGTAAAATATACACAATAATCTCTTGTTTAAAAACTTATTTAATGCATTAAGAACTAGGTTGTTAAACTAGATTTGAACTTGAAGCTGATCAAAAACTTTTAATACTTTGCTAAGAGCACATTTTCATATTTGTTTTAATCAACTTTGGTGGTTATCAAACTCAAAATCCTAAAACAAATGGTATATGTATTTATTGGGTAATAAACTTTAAATCGTTTAAACTTTTATAGTTTATCCAAGTCTAGTTTCAACTAAAAACTCACATACTAATTGCTATTATCATTTTCACAAAGTACAAACCTGCTATGGTGGTTGAATTGTCCAAGGGTACTGAGAGCATGTTTTCAAGTTTTCTTTAATGATTTTCCACTCTCCCTCAAAACAAATGTTGATACACTTCTTTTTAATTTAACCTTCCTCTTCCATTGCTTATTAACATCATATCGCTACAGATGCATTTTAACAAATGGGTAGTAAGAAATGGAGCTAAAAAAAAAGCGCAAATTTGTATTTTTATGTTTGTCCATAACAAGGAATAGAAGAATTTACATAATATTTGCCAATGTTGAAATAAAGAGAACATTCCTTGTTTGTCTATATACACCTATTCTTGGAATAAATATTGCAGTATTATTTAGGATACATTATAAATTAATGATTAATATGGTTTGGACTTGTCGAACCATATGTGTGTGTTTTTTAACCTGTAGAAAAGAGGCTTTTCCTTCCATAGTGTATCTGTTTATAATATAACATTTATAGGGAACAATAAGCAAGAAAATTGGTCAAACCCCATTGCATAATATGTACTTGACAGTTTTATGCCGGCCCTTTTTAGATCAATCTTTTAGTATCCTTAATTGGTTTCCGTGCTTGTATGTTCATACTCATACAGCACCTTTTTGAGTTAAATTATTTTTTTAAATAACCAATATTATGAAAATAAGTTTAATTAGTGAAGTCCATAAAAATACTCTTATATCATAGAGAAGTCCATAAAAATACTCTTATTATCATTTGATAATCCACATTTCTTAATCGAGGGAATAAATACACTTGCCATTTAAATTTGTGATGGTGACCTGGTGGCCTGGTCTACGGGTAAGGTGTCGGACTTCTGTGCTGGGGGACCGGGGTTCTATCCACGGTCCCGGCACAGATTTATCTGATTGCCAAACTCTTCCTTCATCTCTGACAAGACGTGTATTAATCACAACTTGTGAATGTGTGGAATTCTAGGCCTCGACCTTGTATCAGATCCCATGTTAAACTGTAGGTCCTCCATTTCATCTCGCAATCACCCTACTATTACATATTAGCGCAAGTGCGTACAACCCGAACGGGTAGTAAGATGCGGTGCTAATAATAATAATAATAATAATAATAATAATAATAATAATAATAATAATTAATAATAATAAATTTGTGATAGTTATCTTCTCTCACCCGCTTTGGAGGCTGTATGGTATAAAGCGTCACTCTCGTAGTAGACTAGACTGCCGATGAAGGTGATAGATATCGAGGTTCTAATCTCAATCTGGTGTATTGAGGGTAGTTTTTCCAAACTGGCATTTCACTCTTCAACACAAATGTAGGTACTTTTCCTATAAATATAACCTTCCTCATTGCTAAAAACAATTAACGTAATTAGTACATAAGCTTAAAACCCGCGGCTAATAAGGCGCGTTATATTTTCTCATCACCACAACATTTTCCTGCTGCTTAGTTTAATTATATATGAGAAAGAAAAATACAATAAACAAACTAAAAACAACACATCGTTGAACAAAAGAAGATTATCTTATTCCTCTGGTAGCTAGACTCAAGAACTGTAGATACCACAAATTCTGAATCAATAAAATTTAATTCAAAATATATGTCAAACTTTTAATTAATCATAATAATTAATATCAATTCATTATTAAAATATGACCAAGAATCTCACCCCCAATTTTCAATTAATTCAGTAAGTTTTGTTTCCAATTATTTATACCCCTTCTCCCTTTCATCACCGATCCACCCCCTTCTCCTTTTCATCACCGATCCACCCCCTTCTCCTTTTCATCACCGATCCACCCCTTCTCCCTCTCATCACCGATCAACCCCTTCTCCCTCTCATCACCGATCAACCCCTTTCTTCCTCTGATCACTCATCTACCCCCTCTACCCTCTGATCACTCATCTACCCCCTCTACCCTCTGATCACTCATCTACCCCCTCTACCCTCTGATCACTCATCTACCTCCTCTACCCTCTGATCACTCATCTACCTCCTCTACCCTCTGAACACTGATCAACCCCTTTCTCCTTTTATCACATAATCACTCCCTTCTCCCTCTCATCACTCCTGCTCTCTCTCATCACTGATCCACCCACTTATCCCTCTCATTACTGATCTAACCCCTCCTTCCTCTCATCTCTGTAAAATTGCCATTATAATTTTGTGTTTAAATCATACATATATATATATATATAACATAATTTTAATGAGTTTCGTGCCATGTGCGGAGAAAATAATTGTTGATCATCAATGTAGATTTTGAAGAAAAAAAACTAAAAAACTAAATCACATTAAAGTTTTATGAAGTTTGGGATACCCAAAACCTAGTAAAGCTAATTGAGGTATGTTTGATTGAAATGTATGGTAAGGTACGGGCTTGATACCAACTATCAAATATTTTGAAACAAGGAGATGCATTTTTCACATTACTTTTTAATCTAGCCTTAGAATATGCTGTTATGCAAGAGAGTAGGTAAGGCTTGACATTAAACGATACAATGCAGCTGTGAGGATATGCAGATTATTTAGCTTTGTTGTTTTATAATAAGGAAGTTGGTGTGAAAAATGCAGACATTTTATTGGATTATAGTAAAGAACTAGGTTTGGAAAGTGGGCGCTGAAAAGACACTTATTTGATCACACAGATTGAGGATGAGACTTTAGAAATTACTCTGAAATACATATCATTTGACATGGTTAATGAGTTTAAATATTTCGAAACCATTTAAACTATCAATAACAGTATTAGAATGGAAATTAGGAAAATAATACAGTTGTAAAATGCATGCTATTATTCACTCATTACAATATATAAAACAATAGTTTTATTGGTTATTTTCTATGGGTGTGAAACATGGTCTCTTATCTTAAATAATGAAAAGTAAAACAAGGTGCTTAGGAAGATACTTGGTCCATGAAGGTATGAGGATATGGGGATAGTGGTGATTAGAAAAATCAACTTACCCTCTACTCATTACAAGATGTTGTAAGGATAGTCAAGTCTCGAAGATTACGATAGGCAGGATATGCTCAGCAAATGGGATAATCTAGAACCGTGTCCAGGGTATTGACTGGCAAACCCAATGGGACAAGACCATTGGGAAGACCCAAGATTCAACTGGGAGGATAACATTAGAATAGACTTTAAATAGGTAGGGTGTAATGAGATGGTCTGGATATAACTAGCTCAAGATGGAAATAGGTGGTGTACTTCTGTAAGTACGGCAATGAACTTAAGGGTTTGTAATGCCATAGTGTAAGTAAGTTAGTAAGCTTACAATTATACTAACCTCTTGCCTAAATCAATAACAACTTACTGTAGTCATTGATTAAGTGTTCTCTTTCAACTCAACTTATTTAAATGCTAACCTGATCATATTAATTCTAAATCTATGCTGTTCATTGCTCATATTGGAGCTACTTATAATTTTTGTTAAATTTTAACATGTTCAATAAACCAGGTGTATACTTTTTTGATTCTGGTGAACATTAACATTCGACTAAAGATTCGGTTAGCGCTTTCTTTTCTTACGAAAATATTTTATGCTTGGTAACAGTTTTTTTTATGAATTAAAAAATAAACAAAAATATATGAAGAAATGTTAAAAGTATAGCAAAATACTTTTTTTTTAATTTTATACTTTTTTAAAAAAAATTTATTGTCAAATTTGGAATGATATTTTCCTCATTCCCACATGTTTTACTCATAATGGTAGAAACATATTCTATTCACTTCCTATTTAAATAATCGTGTGTCGAAAAATAATTAGTATTTTTCTTTTTTCTAAACTATCCATGTCCACACTTCGGTAATTTTTCATCTAATTTTTTTTTAATATGTGTATATTTTTGTAAAATAACTTCTTTTTTAGTTTGTGTACATTACTGTAAGACATACAGTAATTTCCCTGTCTTTCGGTCATATTAATATATTCTTTGTTTCTTTCTCTTGCATGGCATAGTGGAAAGGAAGAAAATGCTCTTCAGAACAAATTACAGTCACACTTGTAAGCTGTTTTACCTTTTTCTCTCTTTAGCTTTTAGCACTAATTTGGAAATTTGTAGTATATGGTTACACCTTGTGCTATTTCAATATACTGTTAAACTATTTGTTAAGAAAAACTACACTTATTTATACAGGAGAGACACTGAAAGTTATTGAAGAAAAAACTTCCAACTGCTTCTTTTATCACTATATTGCCATGTATGCTTTTAATCAACTATTGGTTTGAATTTTCTTACCAAATAATATGTTTTCATACAGAAACCTATTTTCTTAAAAATCTATTATGCAAATGAAAAAAAAAGGAATTTTAAACCAGATTTATTTTATTTAATACATAAATGTCTTTGTTTTAATGGTATATTTATATAACTAATATTTTAAACATCATAAAGCCGAGTTTAGTTCATCTCTGAAACCTGCTTCGGTGGCTTCTTGGTCGTAGGCGTCACACTAGTATTAGACTAAACTGCTGATGACTAGGAGATCAAGGTTCGATTCCCGGTAAGATGTACCAAGGGGCTTTTTTCCAAAATGGTTTTCCATTCTCCCACCATGCTTTATGTGGGTACACTACCTCTAAATTCACTCTTCCTCACCCTCAACTCATTAGCGTAATTAGTACATATGTGTATAACCTAAACAGGTAGTAAGACGTCATGCTGAATAAAAAAAAGTTCTCCTTTGATCGATACACCACCATTTGTACTATAATGCATTTAAATTAAATACTTGTATGTGAGAAGGTATGTTTACTATAATAATTATTAATTTAACCCATTAAATTTCAATTACATACTTGCACCTTGTTCACAGTTGTTTCTTGGTTTCTGATACAACACTTGAAAATATGTGTCCCAGAATGATATTACAATCTTGGAACTTTGGCTAAACTTACAAATATTTAACAAACTGAGCTGTCACACATAATGCAGAAACAGTACATTTTTTTCTTTCAAGACTTGAAGAAGTGGTTGTATTTCTAATCAACCATTAAAATTTCACCTTCTATATGACTAGCATAGCATATATTTTCCAAACATTCTCTACAGCTACTTGTTAGTTTTAATTGGGCCAATTCATAAGTACTTTTGAAATCACCACATGATTAAAACTTCAAATAGTGTAAAAGAACCAATTTTTAAGCCCATCAAAATAAACAAGGGGTTAGTGGAATATGACTTGAGAATAAAATTCCTAAGTAATATAAAATGTAGCACAGGTTTGATATGGATTTTTATCAAATGAAACATAAGTGAACACATTTAAAACACTAGGAAAACAATATAAAATTTCCTTATATGGATGAAATCTTAATTAAAAGGCTATAGCCTGTTTTCCTTTAATTGCCTGTTAAAAATACACCAATTAATTTTCAACTAAAACCAAACAGATTTAAAATACAAAAGTTTTTTAAAGGCATTTGAGTCCAATATGGTTTTTCCTAACTACCTTGATCCAATGTGGTGGTAGAAGATAATTATACATTTTATAATTGTTATTACAAAACAATGTCGAACAAGCCATCCTAGCCAATAGAACTTAACTCATATATCCTTCATCTTGATAATAGTTTTATCAAGTAAAATATATCTCTAATATTCAAATTTATATACTACCACTGACTAACTTGAACATCTAACATTTTAACCGGCAAGAAAATAACTACTTGAAAACACGAATAGCTATTCGCTTCACACATATATACTGGCACTCTCTCTCTCTGATAACTATTCACAATTCATTCAACACAGCTTCATTAATACAAAAAATATAATTCATGGCTTTTCAGTTTATTTTCCCACCACCACATTTTAATATCCTTCCCAGGCTATATATAATTAAATTATTACGCTAGTGAAGTAATGATGGAGAGAGTAGAATTTATCCACAATTGCATGAAGGGTGAGTTTAATTACTTAATGAAAAACCACCCTCAGCAACGGCAGACCAGACTAGATTATCCTGGTATTTAGTCTGCTTATTAGGTACACATTTAGATTTTAATCGACTATAAGATAGTACTAGAAAAGAAAATAAAGGAAAAAAATCAAAATGCTAATTTAAGGATTTTGGTGCAGTGCTAAAAAAAATTTTTTTTTGTAGTATTATAATATTAGTGTAGAAGTCCTACACAAAACAGGGGCAGTTATAGTCAACCATACTGAGTGTAAGCCTCCACTTAGATGCACAAATGAAATAACATTGTGTTTCAAAATTCACTCTTTGTTGTGAATAAGTACTTTTTTAGTTATATCTACTACTGTTTCCAGCCTATGGCCTGAGTAAGTTTTTTATTCATGTGAATAAGTACGTTACCAAATGTCTCAAGTATTGTTTTTTATTTGTTCACTTATTTAACAATATCACTAGCACTCTAAATTGCATCACTTTGTACATCTCTCTAAATGTGGATTTAATTATGCTATTTCACTATATTACAACATATGTTTTAGTATTGTATTTTTTTTATTATTTCCTTTTATTTATATGATTGAAATAACTAGCTAGAATGATTTGTGGGATTTTGATATTAACTTATAACTGATTACAATCATATTACTTTTTAAAGTATAACAATTACCACCTGCCAAAAACATCACTCCATGGCAAATAGTATATACATTAAAAATGTACATAAAATTATGTTTACATATGAACGAAAGGTGCTTACTTAGTAGATAATAAAGTTGGTTTGTGGATGAATGATAAGAAAAGAAAATCTAAGCATGTTCTTGTTGACTTGAGGTGGCTTTCACATGGGATTCTTTTTAATGCAATCTCTAACTTTCCCTGACGCTGATATGGTTGCATTTCCTTTTAAGCTACCCTTCTCATCCCTGTGCCTTGGATTAAATCCATTATAACCTTTGTATTTAATGTTAGTCTATAACAGTATGCTTCCATCTATTAAACCAAAATTCAAACTATGACCTTCCAATCAATAGCATTTCAGTCCAAGAGAGCCTGGTGCCTTAGACTGCACTTCCTCGGCTGTCGGTCCAACTTAGCTGTAAATAAAGGCTACGAAAATATTATTAAACTAAACTTTGTTACAAAAGCAAATCAAGAACTGTATATAGACTTTAGAAAAATGCTTTGATACTATGAATTATTTAAAAATTCTGGTTAAATGTTCATTACAGCATAAGTACTAATCCTACAATCTTTGCTCTAAGTGGTTATCAGTTTTATTCTTGTAATAACTACCCATTTCACTATGGAACCTATATATCCTGTTGGGCCCACTTCACCCCCATCTCTCTGTGTTTTTCTCAGCTGATGCCTGCCAGTAAGTTAACCCTAATTTGCTATGGTTCTAGCTTTGGCTTGTGAAAAGCATATAAGTATTCCATTTTATGTGTCTTACTGAACATTTAAACACTCGTAGCCTATTGTCACTGGACATCTAGTGTTCCGATTCTATCCGGCTTGATTGTTATACACATGTGTTAGTTAATTGGGGGTGCAATATTCTATTGTCTTGTATTCGGTACCAGGAAGTTAACCTACATATCCTACCGATGTTTTATGATTAGTTTATTTATTACACTTGAATTGAATATTACATATATTTAGTTGGTTTATTTAAATTTATAATTGTATTAATGTATTAAGAATAAAGATTGCCTTTTATTGTTTAGGATATAAACTGAATTGTTTTGGATGTCACACATCTATCCTGTTTGACCGTAAAACTGCCAAATGGAATGATTTATTCACTCGTGTACTTACAGGCTTTGACTCGGCAAGTGTTTATTTTGCCTAGTTGCAGAGTTTTTTACCCCTGTTGCCCTCAAAAAAGGATCCACTAATAAGGCGGTAGCCCAGGCACAATTTCTTCCATAGAAGAATTTTACAATTTAACCACTATAACTTAAACAAACCAGTGGAAACTGGTGGATAGGGTGGGTTTTTTTATTGACAGTTTTTCCATAGAGTTTGAAAACACTGAATGTTGTATTAAGAAAATAGTGGAAACTCTTTTATAGTTCGTGTTATCCACTAAAAATTGGGTTTATCATTTCACACTCCTCCCTGATGAGTTCCATTAGAATGAAACCTGGGTCAGGGTATTGGGCGGTGACGATTGATTTTCTCTAAGAGGCAACCATTACCTCTTTGTCCAATGGCAGCAATGTAAAGTGTTAACTGTGTTCTTCTTTTCATTGTAAAAGCCATATTGTGTTTGTCCCCTTGTATGTGTTTCTATCCACCTTTCCTATACCTTCTTCCAAATAATACAATTACCATATAAAGCGAAAAGAGGTTTTCCTTATAGAGATATCTTTTAAACATTAGAAATACAATTTACAAGGAATTTCATCACAGCTAAACACTTTATAGACATATTATTGAAATTAAAAAATCAATAAATTATATGAAGATTATAATATTTTGTGCAATAAATTGGCTAAACAATTGCTTAAATATTAACACAACTGTATAGTTTTATTCTGATATCACGTGTTTAAATTAAATCAAAATGAAGTTTTAGCTATTTATTTCTTGTGCCTTATCAAAGTAAGATCTAGTATATTTAATATTGTTTTAGTGCATTCTAAAAATTAATTCAAAAGACATTTCATTTGATATTTAATTTCTAAGTTTTTCTTATTTGATATGAAAGATAAATGATTGTTAATAAGTTCATAAAAATATTTTGAATTAATTTGTAGATACACACCAAATTATAAACATGCATAGACACAACAAGACACATGCAGATCTAGTTTCTGATCTTCTCCAGGACCAAGGGCATAGAAATACAGGGCGAGGGGTTTGGGCTCCCCTGGAATTTGATAGACCCTCTGTGGAGGGTCCAAATATACATACATTAATGTTTGTTGGCTAAGATTGTATGTTAAAATTATCTAGTCGACCCCCCTTTATGAAAATTAGCTCTCGCCCAGAACTACTACCCACAGCGATAGATACAATGTACAATGACAAAGGTGTTAATCTTGTCTTGTTTGCCAGGACATAAATCATATTTTTAATGTGACTAATGAAAACAAAATAAACAAAGTGCTTAAATAAGGTGTTACACAATTAAGATTTAATCTATAATTTATAAATACCTCTAATTCAAATAAAAACACAAACCTATCCTAGCAAATCTACCCATATAATTTTACTAAATAAGCCCTAAATGAAAGTTTCATTCTAGCTCTTACACTAAAATAATAACTCTTAATCAAAATAACCATATTCCCACAAAATAGCCCTACATGTCCTTACACACCTTTGCTAGAACGTTATTATCATAAATATCTTGTTTGCTGACCTAATAGTCCATTTTTATCACCATGCTGACCTCTCAGTCACGGCATGAAAGTCCCCCACTCGTTGATTGATGTTGATAATGTGAGGTTGGTAATGAGTGTTGGCTTGGGGTTAGTTCTTGACTTTATATACATGAGTGCCCGGGGAGGGAATTTGAGTGAAGGGGAACCATACACAGTATGAAGTCTTTGACGTCTTAAAGAGTCATTCACTGCACATTGTTGGCATGTGTCAGTTTTTTTTAAGCACCTCATCTTACTTTCCATTCAGGTTGAACACCATGTGTCAGTTGAATCTTCAGACACTAACCTAGCAACAGCATCTGTTTGATTTGAACACAAGCGGGCAGCAAACAGGTATCGTGTAGGTCGGCACATGTGCCATACCAGTTAGCCGCAGTCCATCACATCTCCCTCTTCAGTATTGGCGGGCTGCAGCGACCTAGCCAGGTGCTTTCCGGTTGGATTGCTCATATTGTTACCATGGTGGGTGGGTGGCGGAGTAATGAATGCTGCCCTCTCTTTTAGATGGTGTTCTTTAGAGACTGGTTGTACAAGCTTCATGACAACAGGAATACAATCTGTCCTTATAATTGGCTCCATATCACTCTTTTTAATGTGGCCTTGTTTGACAACTTTTGGGTGTATTTTCTTCATCAACACATTCCTCTTAGGTTTGTCACATGGGTTTGCAGTATACATTTCCCTAATGTAACAATAGTTGGTCTTTCAACTAATTGTTGATTGCTTGAGTAGATAATATTTTATCTATTACTACTATCCATCTTCCTCGACTGGCTACTACTTTGAGGTGTCAAGATAATAAACCAAAGAACTGAAGGATATTCTCACCTCTACTATCACCAATCCATTTTAATTACATAACTCTCTTTAAATTAGAATTAGATTAAATTACACTATGACATTAAAACTACTCTTTATTGATCTCTCATCATTTTTACTTGTGATTATTTGAGGGAGTATTGGTTTACCTGCAATGAAATCTGGGGATGTGAAAAAAGTATCTATACTTTACTAATATCAATATTTTCCTTTCGATACTAGCATTATTTTACTCGGTACTTTTTTCTGATAATTTTACTGAGATTAGTACTCACACTCCGGTTTCAAATAGGTATCGAAAGAAACAACTTATTTTGTTATCTTCACTCATGCTGAGATTAAATGTTTACTAGGGAGGACTGTGGAGGAAGATCAAGTGACAGTATTTCTCAATTCTCACTCATTTTTTGCATGACAAGCAAGAATCAACTCTAGCATTCATTCTCTTTTAGTTGTTCTTTCAACAACTTTAATGGTTAAAGAAGGGTAAAAAAATATTTTACTAATCATAATTAGCTGTTAAATAATAGTACGGTATCAGTATTTTTCTTCCGGTAATTTTAATGACTACAGTATCAATACTTTTCTTTCAATACCACATCCCTATTAAAATTTATTCTACAAATAACGTTTTGGGTTCTAACAGCTTGTGTTTACTACTCTTATTATCTAAAGCAGGGGTCGGCAACATTTTTGGAGCCTTTATAGACCTATACATTTATCTAAGGTCCTGTAATCACCCTTCATTTCTCCACTTTGCTTTTAATTCTTTTTTTATATACATCTTGTATTAATTCCTTAAATTTAATATTTCTTCCAATACTTATATCCCTGCCATTATAGAAAATTCATAAATAAAATGTACATACCCTGACTTATTACACTATGAAACTATCTTACAAGCTACACCATAGTAAAAGCAAGCAAGGTAGCAGTCTTACCTTGATGGTGTATACGTTCTCAAGTTATTCGACCATGCAAGTTATTCGACCATGCAAGTTATTCGACCATGCAAGTTATGCGCGCTCGAACAACAAACCAATGTACAGCTAATATACAAGCTAAAGTGACGTAGTCAGCAGGCAAATTAAATTTGACAAAACTCTAAATTTTCGTTCCATGTTCCAAGTCTCAACAACGATATAAACTAGTCAAAAAGGTATTATATTCATAAAGTTTCTGTGTAGAATTACAGCAAACACTTCTAGATATAAAAGGTGGAAGCAAATAACTGTAAACTATCAAAAAATAAGGCATCAGCCCATTTATTCACAAATTAATGGTATAATAAAGATAAAGTTAAACAATGTCAAGAATAGAGAACACACTAATAGCGTTTAGAAAAATTAACTCTTTGGAAATTTAACAGGCCTCAGCCATCATAACAAATTCACATAAAAAAAAATTATTAAATGCACCTTCCAGGTAAGAACTATAGATATTGGAAAGGTGCCACATTATCTTAGCAAGCATGAAACTAATATCAAATACAACAATATAATGTGAGGTACCGACCCACAACAACAAAGTAAAAAAAGGAAAATCCCAATAAACACCTTCTAAGGAAGTCCTCACAGATCAAGTATAATCAGGTCAGATCAATTAGTTTGTTTAATAGTTCTAAAGCAAATTCTTATTTCAAGTTGAACAAATGATTTGGAGCCTGCACAAGTCTAATGGTTAGTATAACTCTGCGCCTAACCATACAAACGTTACAAACCAACTAACAGGACTTAGCAAAATATAGTGTATTCCGCTAAGCTGTCAAATCATCGAAAGAACAAAGGCTAAGAAGCTGCACATACCAGGCAAATTACATTTTCAACCCCTACCCACAAATTAAATAATAATACAGCTCATAATATTATTATAAGTAGCCATATTTAACATTACTTAACATTAGATTTAGTATGTCCCAAAGGCTTACTGGTCGCAATTAAACTCTAGTTTAATGACAAATACCAACAGCAATAAAAAATATATATATAAAAAAAATGTGCCAAAATGAAATTTTTAAACTTACATCTCGCGTCCATAAGCCCCTACTATCAGACAAACATCAAAGAGTAATATTCTTTTGTGATCACTGGCTTATACATATCATTGGGGGAAAATGGAGGGGATGGGGTTTTACACTCAACATGGATAGCTTGATGACTTCATCACCAACGACTCACAGAAATAGTTTGCGCTGAGGCATGTGCATAAAGTCATTTCTTCAATGGTAGGTGGTAGGGGGCACAGAGAGGAGGAATTATCACACACCTCCCCTCAACCAGCACACATGCGCAATGTCCGGTACTGGGAGGGGGGGGAACAGGGGGGCATGTTCTTTGAAACAATGAGGCAATAGCTATTAGTTTTTCTGTGAACACCACTCATTTGGACGAGATGACGCAACCAACTCGGCCAGGGCAGATTGAATAGGGTAATTCCTTAAAGTTGTTTGGTGATTGGTATATTTTGCCAATGTGGACCGTCACAACGGATCACGCTATAGCCTTATCTTATAAGCTGTACCATAGTTGAAAATACAAGGTAAGCTTGCCTTTTTGTGACAATATAGTTTTCTTACGCGATCGACTGAAAATTGCTGCAATATCAACTATTTGCCGACCCCTGATTTACAATGTAGTACAAAACAGAAGCACGTACTTTTACTGGACTGAAAAAGGTGTCCACCTCATAATCTAGTATGCCACTGATAGGAAGCTCGAAAATTATGTACAGCTGCTAATTGCACCCTAATTTTATTGCATTCGCTTTACTTATTTGGTATATTTTGTGTGTGTATAGGGGGGGGGGGGGGGTTATATATATAAGTATTCACACTTTTGAATTAGCGATAAATAAGGTTGAATTTAGAATAAATGTACTCAAATTTGTGTGTGGAGGGAGTGGGATACCCTTAAGGAAAACACCACCTCATTAGACCGTGTGAGGGTTGGGTCACCATCAAACCAGACAAGACAAGACTGACTTTTGTCAGTGTGCTCACTAGCGTTAATGGGCAGTACACATCTTGAATGCAAACAGACTAGCTTTTTTTTTTTTTATTGTTTCCAAACATTCTGCTAAACTCCACGCAATGTGTGTTTAAAAATCAATCCCTACTGATGGAGATTATAGAGCCTTGATATTTTTTCCAAATAGCATAGGGGTATGTTTTTTTTGTTTTGTTTTTTTTATAAAATATTGCTACCCTGTGATTTTTATTGTTTCAGAACCTGGTTAAGAGGAGCCATTGTGTTGGTTTTTCTACTAGGACTAACGTGGACTTTTGGACTGCTCTATCTCAATGAAGAATCTGCTCTAATGGCATATACATTTACAGTGTTGAATAGTTTGCAGGGACTATTTATCTTTGTTTTCCATTGTGTTCAGAATGAGAAGGTAAGACGTTTCCTAGGACTACAACATACAACGACACTATTGTAATAGTTAGTGGGCAGAAGACAAACATAAGACTTAAAATAATAAACAATACATCTGTAAATATATCAAATTAAGTTAAAGACAAATGTAAAATTGTATTTTGTAAAAACAATAATTATTGTGTACTTTAGATTTTAATATGGTGATAAATAAAATGTACTTCATATTTAGAACTTCTGTGATATGCAAGCTATAACTTAATTAGATCATTTAGATTCTGGTTTAGGAGTTATTTTTGTTTAAATTTTCCCCTCCTTCCTAACAATTTTTTAGTTGCAAATTGCTTATCTACCTTTATTTTTCAAATATAATTTAAAAATTTTTGTGTTTTAATTATGTTTTATTTATATACTTAAGTTTATTGTTATCTCCTCTTTTATTTATAGGTTCACAAAGAGTATAGAAAATTTATCCGAAGGCACTCTTGGCTTCCTAAATGCCTGAGATGTTCAAAACACTCACACAACAAGGAGAGACATTCAAGTCTGTATGCAGGTTCCAATGGGAATCCTTCTGCCCCCAACTCTCACAGTACCGACAGCTCGGCTCTCTCTCCTCATGGGACAAGTGTGGGTACCGGGCCTCCTCCCCATATGCACCACCACAACACCAACCACCACCGACAGTCACATCCACTACACACTAATTTGCAAGGTGAAAAGTATTTCCTACCTCAACTCGAAAATTCATTTAGAAATAACAAAAGGGCTGGGCTTTTCTAATTTTTTTTTAATCCACAGGTGTAGTATACAGTTATTAACTAACATTTGTTTTATTGTGTCTAATGTGGCTGGCTTTGGCAGTGGAGACCTGGGTGTGGGAGTGGTGGTGTGGTGGGGCTTGGATGTAGAAATTAATAGCCTACCTTGCTTAATTGAACTGTGTTGTCCATCCTTTTTTATATTTTTATTACTTTATTTATTTAATGTTTTAAACATTTTATTTGGTTTTTAGTGTAGGATTTATTTAAGCAGATTAATATACACTTTAAATTAATACCTTTTTTCTTAGCTTTGGAATCATAATAATTTATATACCTGGAGCCTTTTCATTACTGTCTATTAATCATAGTTCAAATGGAGGACATTTTATAACTGTGACACTTAGTCATTGTTTATTGTGTTTGTTCATACAGAACACTTTACTACAGTTTCGAATTGCTATATTGTTTCATTTATGGAAAAGTGTTAAGAGAAGTGTGCAATTTTCCTTTTCCTTACTAGACCACATAAAGACTAAATTTTAACTGGACTGCTCTAATTATTAAATCTCTTTAAGTGCTAATAAATTATTTTGTAAACTTAATTAAGACTAAACAAAATTCCTCATTTATCACTAAATGTCATTCCAGCCATTATTATTCTTTGTTTTGTCTTTATGCTGCTCACAAGAAAAATCCCAAATCTCTGGCCTCCTCTTGATTTCGCTTTTTAATATTTCATTGCCTAATTTAATTTTTTCCCCAAAAAAGAATCATTAACACAGCCAGGTGACTGTAAATGCAATTAATAACTATTGGGGCAGGCCCTACTTCCTGTTTGGTTTTCCTTAAAACGCATAGACACTTTTACTGTTATTTACAAAAATACTTAACAGCATACTGTCGTTCTTGGGAACTGCCACTATAATTCATTTTACATTATAAATCATAAAGGTGTTTCACATCAGAATATTTTGGTTTAAAAAAAAATGTATGATTAATGTGTGAAAAGTGATTTTTTTAATTTATCCCTCAACGTATCAAATAAAGCCTATACTCATACCATTGGTACCATCACAAAACTTTACTTCTGAAGAGGGTTGAAGTTACAAGTACAATTTAAATTCTATTAACTCTCACCAATAAATGTAATAGTATAGTTTATTTTATATTGTTTGGCTAAGTTAATTCCTCAAAGGGTGGAATAAATATGCATTAATGTCATATAAAAAAAATTAGGTAACAATCAAATTAGATCTTCACTGTATGAACATACTACCTGGCAATAATTTTATACGGACCTAATAAGCTTAACAGAAATAGATTTGGCTTTATTAGATCTTTTAGGACAATAATTTAAGGAAGATTGTCCATTGTTATGAAAAATTATATATAGCGGTCGTTAATGTTGGTTAAATGTAGTGATAAAAACTCTTGTGTTTTGTTCTAATTAATGTAGAATATAGTGTATTAAAGCATTTAAAATTAAGAAAGTATCACAACCAACTGAACTAACTAGTGTGTAAAAGTTGTTTTAACGCAAAAAGCCCAAAGCGGTCACTTTGACCGCTATATGAATTTGTTGTTTCCAAACATCCATATTTGCTAAAGGTACATATTGTTTCCATGTGTCTTTTCATAAAATAGGGATTTTCATGTTAAAAGAAATTTACATCTTATAAATAAATAAAAGGATTTGCGAAACATCATACTTAGAAGACCCAACATCAATAACATTGTCTGTTGTAAAGTTCTTGCAGGATGATATTATTCAAATTCAGCCTAGTGCTAAACAGTGACTAGCATAGCAATACTTTTAGGGATGTAATATATATTATATTATAATGGACCAAAGCTGTCTGTGGCAATTGCTTAGGCTCAGTCATCAAAAAAGCCACTAATCTCAAGTGTGTGTGTGTGTGTGTGTGTGTGTGTGTGATTGTGGCGTGGTGTGGCGTGGTAAATTGTGTGGAATTGCATTTGTTATCTATTAAGATAATACAAATATACTTATTTCTTGTACAGGCCTAGTACATATTGCGTGTTAGAACTTTTCATAATTGTGAATTTCCAGCACATTCTTTTTTTATCGGCCATCATCCAAAATAATGTTACAGCATTCTAAAACCTATAATTAATTACATGGACATAGTGCATATTTTTATGAAAAGCGGACAATGTTATCTCTGATGGGCTTTCTAGGCATACGCATGTGCTTGGGCACATGGTATTCTGATTATTCAAGAACACTTATGAGCTTGGCTACCAGTTTTGTGCTGTTATTGTGTGCTAAAGGAACTGGTAAACTGCTACATTGCATGTAGGAAACTCGCTTTAATAATTTGTTTCTTTGAAAACAATACAAAAATCTAAATACCTTTTTTATTAGTATTGGTATTGCATTCAGCTCTAATGTTTATCAAAATTTTTATTTTCTAAGATAAATAAAAATGGAAATTAGTAGTTACATTCTTTGATCAAACTTAACACACATAAAAATAAATATATTATACATATTCAATGTTTCTGATTTCTTAGAAATAATATAGCACCACAGCATAAATCATCTTTAATTTTTTATGAAATTTCTACTCGCAAAAATACACAACTAGTATTTAATATGAAATACCATCCATGTATATGTGATAGGTAATGTCTTAGAGGGTGAGGTGGTGTAGGGATTAAGTCAACACTCCCTCAAATTAATTTATAGTTGTGTTTCTTCTCCTAAATTTATCCTTAATGTCAAAGCCTTAAAAGACACTTTACACCACATACTTGCAATCGATTGATTTAATGTTTTCTGACTGGAGAATTAGTATGTTTAGTATTAAAACTGGCCTTTTGTCCAACCTATGCCTATCACTCATTAATCCATTGCTACTTAGGTATATAATGTCCTCTGGTGCCTTGCTGAACGGGGTGGTAGATGATGATCCACAATCCAGCTGCAAGCTTTGTTCGTTTTTTCTCACAAATTTGATAATTTTAAAGAAATTTAGAGGCTTTATATATATATATTTGTTTCAAAATACATGAGGAAGGTATTTAGCCCAAACTTTCCGGGGATAAAAAGTTGTTAATATGTTTGGTACCTCCTCTTAATAGGTCTCCGGTGAGCTAAAGAAAGTCTAATGTTGGTAGTAAAAGTACCATATCCCTGTTCTTAGACTTATATTAAATTACCTCCAGTTTTCCCTTGATTAACTTCCACTGTTTTGGTGGGAGCTGTCCTTTCATCGGGACTCCTAGGAGGGTGGAGCTGAAGATGATAGTTCCCAGGGACCTCATGGCTACTATCCTTGCTGAAACTTGGCCACTGGACATAGGGTACACTTCAATCCCTATCCACCCAAAGGGGAAACTCAAATAAAATGTACTACTATCCAAGTCTTCGTAATTGAAAATTAAATTATACATAGTAACATTAACCTCAAATTACTTGCCATGGCTACACTATCATTGTGACCACAACAAAGGTCCTATTATTTGCTACACTGAGTGCAGGTGAGACACTGGGACACATTAAATTATTAAATTATGCTATTAAACAAAATACTTTCCACACTCGCCACAAACTCAGTAGTGGGTGATAAATAATAGGAAGCATGTAGCATTCCCCCTTGAAAAATCAGGGATTCCTACCAGTACCAGGGTTGATGTCCTCGCGATTCATTTTGGGTTTTTCTAGAACTCCAGCTGAAGCCTTCCTCTTGTAATTATGCACATAATTTGTCATAGAGCACACATACACACACACCAATGTCTCCACCTTTGGTCAGGTGGTGATGCAAAAGCATACAATTTCATAAATTGTTGAGTGTGTGCACCATGATGCATCCCCCTTTCTTCGCGTGGCTATACGAACTATATTTCACATGATCATCACTTTGTATCCCGCAAAATGCACTCGATCACAATGGTCAGCGAAAACTACCCCAATCCTTCCATACATATCTTGCAACATCCTCCGCTATAGAATAGCTACCTTCATGGTACTGAATGTTAACTGTAATATAAATAAAAATAAGTAGCCACATTACAACAAGTTAAAGTTTAAACAATTGCCCTGCTTGTTGAGTATAAATTGAAATGGACAGGAGTAGCCTACAAACTGACTATTAGCAAATAATAAAACAGCATGATAAGATAACCAAGTGGCTGGGGGTTATGAACAGTTTCACAACTTAAATAAAACTGAAATCTATTTTTAATGACAAAACAAAAAAAAAATGGAACTACTATTATTATTAAGTAAATAAAAGAAACTAGGTTTATGCTGGGAAAGAATTCTGGTGGGAGGGAACAAGTAGCAACCTTTTCACCTTTTTGCATGTATGGGATATAGGGTAGAAGAAGAATTTAGAAATTGTCTGATAAAACATTTGTCTCACTAAGCATTGCGCGAGTTCCCTATAGTTGGCAGTAGCATCCAGCAATTCTGGCAGACTTTTCTCTTTCCCACCGCTAGTCCAACCTGCCAAAAGGACAAGCGTTAAACAGACGCAGTTATATTTATTTTTTTCCATCAATATAAATGTAAATGCTATTTTCTGAAGCTACATACATGAATTTTCTACTCTGCATTTATGAACATGACTTCAGGTTTTCAAAAATAGCATTACATTTACATGAACATTGTTTATTACCTCGCCCTGCCACCATTTTATCTCCTTCCCTTCACTTATATATATAATATAGTTACTGACATTTACATAATAGAAAAAATCCTGAATTTTTGTTACAGTGTTAAATTTACAGATTTACCCGAATTGATGAATGTTAAATAATAAACTTGACTTACTTGTACAGCACTATTATTAAGTCATGCATTTTACATGAGTGTAAATAAAAAGTTAGTAACTTAATTTACATTTTACAAGGATCCATTGTAACACCAATGTTTACTATATTTTATTAGTATCAATTTATTCAACATTGATAAAATTTCAAATAAGTTGATTTTTAGTCTTAAATTTTAAATAAGTGTGTACCATGAATATTTTAACTTTTAAAGCTTTTGTATTATGTGAAATATATTAGAAATGAACAAAAACCATGCTAATAGTTTTTAAAAACAACTCCTAAAACATAAGTTTTAAAAAATATTGCTTTAAAATTATAGTTTCTCTAGTGCTTTCATATTCATTTATTTTGAGGGTAGTGGGGGCTGTATCATATAATACAACACATATATTTTTCCCTTAAAGTTTCATGCCAAGTCATTATATAATTTTAAATTGATTGATTTTACTGTAATTTAAAAATGATAGATTTCAAATGTAAGACATTCTATATATATAATTTTAAGTCGATGCCTAATCAATTCTGAAGTTACTAAACAGATAAATAAATAAATATATATATATATATATCTGTTTAGTAATTTCAGAATTGATTTTAAATTATATATACTAAACAGAGATATATATATATATATGTGTGTGTGCGTGTGCGTGTGCGTGTGGCAAATATCTCTGTATACATGTTGTTGATATTGGATATTTAGGGATGATATGTTGAGTTAAATTTTGTAATTGAACTTTTATTACCTCTTCATTTATTTTAAATCATGAAAAGGTCCTCAAGCTTATATTATCCATATTAACAGTTTCCGTGATTTGCCCATGTTATTACGGGCAGCTTGTTTGTGCAGGAAATTATTTGCTCGAGTTATTATGGGCAGCCTGCTTGTGTAGAAAATTATTTGTCCGAGCTATTACGGGCATGATGAATCTTGCACTGTAAAAATATATTAGCCCAATATATTTCGTTTACAAAATGTTCATCAGAAGACCGCTAGATAGCAGCAATAAGATAAAGTCATTGTTTACACTGTACTCTAGCAGCAGATTTCTGTACTAATTATAGCTTATAACTGACAATCCATATTGTTCCTTGTAATGTTTTGCCGCTATTTTGATATTTATTTTAGATAATTTAAAATGTTTGAAGAAAGTGATGAAGAGTTTAGTGACTTGGATGAAATCGATGTTGGTGTCTTGGGTGGTGATAGAAATATATCTGAGGTGTCCAGTATTTTAAGTGTAAAGTAAAAATAACAGTGCAGCTTCCCGCGTGTCCGCCCAAATTTCAGTTTCAAGGAGCTTCATCTCCAGGAGTTTTTGGATATATATATACACATTTTACTTTTTGAAAATTTCTGGAGAAATATTTATATATCAAAATAAAATATTATTTTTAAATTATCAAATGTGTCATAAAAATATTTTTTAATATTAAACTTGAAACTAAAATTATAATGAATGTTTTACATATTTCTCCACAAATTTCTGGAGGAATACATAATTTAAAAATATCTTTTAATTGAGTTTAATATAAGGAATTCAAAGATGAAAAGAAAACCTGATTTTTTAAGCCTTAAATTGGTAAAAAAACATGATATTATATAAACACTAATTTCACAAAATACCTGACACTGGAGGGGTTAGTTAATGAATAAAATAAACTACAAACTTTTCTATATTTTCAAATATAATAAAGTTGATAATATACACATCATGTAAGTATTGGTAGTGTGTTCTATCAGAATTTATGTTGAATGGGATTTTGAAAACTTTAAAATTACCCTTTCTTAAACAAATCTAATTCAAAAAATTTGATCAAGTATTTTCATAGTTTTTTTAAAATGTTTATAATGATACTGAAATGTGTTTAATGCAGTTTTATTATCATTATTGAAATACTAACATATGCTCAAAGACAGAATAAAAACTGTTTTTGTTAAGTATGCTAGAATTTTTTGAATTTCGTTTATCTCTGTTTGAAAGACAACTTAAAGACAAAGATTGGCAGACATACTCTATTGGTCTCCTCTATAATATTTTATAAAAACTAATATTTGATTCAGGAGATGTGATCAATTCAAAATAATCATTTTTGGGACTCTTATGATGAGAAACTCTCACCTAAAACATCAGTATAAACTATTATCAGAGTTGACTAAACTTGTTCTCAGTTTGATATTTTGTTTAGCTCAAAAAATTTTAGCACCAAAAGTTGTACTGGATAAAAAGACACACATTCACAAATAGTAAACCATTTTTATATCCTTCAAATCAAACCAACACTAATCATTTCACTTATCCGTCTTCTTTTATGAAGAGACCTTGATGATGCAAAGGATTTTTCAACTATCATTGTAATAAAGACACTAATTCAAAGTCAAAGCCAGATGTTATCGGTCAATATGAGCTATTTCTTTTGAATATATTTCTTTGGCCTGATTAATCATGAGTTAAATAGGGCACCTTAAGTAAAGTCTGTTTTATTTTAGTTAACATTTATTTATCGGAATACTCTTGCCCGGCACAGGAAAATGGGAAATTTTAAGAGAATACCCACAATATTGTCGGCCACTATTGATTTCAAATCAAGAAAGAAGTTTATAAAGTAGTGAGTGGTGAACACAATCACTTTTAACTGCACCTGACATACATGCTGTTCTATTTTAAAGACAGCCCATGTTTGTTTTTACAATCAAGTTTCCACTTGTTGCATGGTTTCATAGCATACAAATAACCTCTCCTAAGATGGATAAATAGGAAGAAAATATACTATGCTAAAATACATCAATATTGGACAGTTGAACATCTGCTAAGGGTTCTTTTCACTGATTAATCATAGTTTCAATTACTTGGTTCAACGCTTTATGGCTATGTTAGTCAATAATTTGGCCAGCACATGAAGTACAGTACATTATGCCTACCGTCAAGCATGGTGGAGTTTCTTTCAGTCTGTGGAGGCTTTGAAGGCTATGCATTTGTTGATTTAGTCAAAGTAGTTCATAACAAAATAATCTAAAGCAAAACCAATGTCATGCAATTCCATCTATACAACATCTTCTCAATTGAGTTAAAAGAACATCAAAATATTCTTAATAAACTTTTCTCGCCACTTAGGAGTACGGATTGTAATCCAATCGAGCTGTTGGTAGACAAGTGGATTGATGTGTTTGACATGTGTATATAACTAACCAAAATCACTTGGAAAGTACTGCAAGACAAGTGGAAGGAGATAAAACTAGAAATTAATCTAAAGAACGCCTTGTTGTGTGCACATTTCACCAAAGCACATGGTGAATACATTGATTGAAGTAAACTTTTAAAGCTTTGGAATGTTATTTCATTTTATTTGTTAAAGATGTAATCACTGTTAATTTCCTTTACCAAATAGTTAAGTATGAAAACATGGATAAAGACTCTAATCATAATATCAAATTGTTCATCTTCACCATGTATTGACATTAATAAACAGTATTGTGTATGGCTATATAAAAGCTTAAACAAATATTTTCAAATATATGTTTTCAAACCCTAATCAAACAAACAAAACTTCATTTTTAAAAGTCATCCATTTATAGAGAGAGTTGAATGTGAGTATTGACATATTCGAAGAAAGTGAATAATTTCATAACGTTTTAAAGCTATTTTTGACAATGGCTTTTGTATTAGGGTAAGCCATAACCCCAACCTACGATTTGAATGCTTATTATGAAAATAGACTTGCTCAAAATAAACAGTTTTCCATTATGAAATATATTCTTCAAATAAGTTAACACATTTTTTTATTTTTTTCTAACGCTAGATTAATTTTGAATATACCAAATTTAAGGTCATATAATATTTTACTAAACAAGCTATTTATTTATCTATTACAATAGCTCACACACAAACTGTTTTTTTCCTCTCCTCTATAATTCTATCTAACTTTCCTGTTTATTCCTCTCCGCCTCTCTTTTCCTTCCCCCTCTTTCTCTCCCTAACTCAATCTGTCCCCTCCCTCATGTTTGCTCACACTCTCTCCACTTACATTAATTATATAAACACCTATAATTAAATAAAATATTTCCTTTTCATATGTATGTAATATTTTTGTATAAAATATATTTATAGTTGTATATAAATGTAATAGAAATATAATATATATGTAGTTGTGTAAAATATATTTATAACTGTATATACAGTAAGTGTAATATAATTATATAATATATATAGTTGTGTATAAAATGTTAATCCGTATAGATACACAAAACATGCATTGTACAGTCTCCTTAACAATTCTAATTGCTTCAAAATGAGAAGAGTTTTTTAATCATTATTAGCGGTAGTATAGTCTATAAAGTGTAGGATACAAACACAATTTTCAAAAAATACTTTGACAAAGATCTAATCTCGAATCAGATTACAGACAGTTGTATTTACGGATTAGTTGAACACATGTTATAACAATCTTTGGTGTGTGTTTTTTTTTTTAACTTAACCACCCCTTTCTGTTGTCAAATATTATTTTGGCAATTACAGCAGTTGAAAAAAAAAATTGTGATGACCCAGTAAATATTACAAACTTCATATTTTATAGCTTGAATTGTAATTTCCAAGAGTAGGTGTTAAAAGTTGAATAGGTTTTATGCAATATTATCGTTAGTAAACTATCAAAAGTAGATTGGTTTAGCTATGTACTTCACTACACCAAAAAAAAAAAAGACAAGCCAATACTAATAAATTTGATTATGTGCTTTTAATCCTGTAGACTGTAGAATTGACAAACTAATTTGCATCAGGGGATGGTACACATTTTATTTACCAAAGGATTATAAAATCCTCTCTAAACCAATACTATTGCATTTACTTTTAATCACCCCTGTGATAACCTAATAAGGTTGGAGAAGAAAAAACATTCGATTGCTCCTGGTAGGCCGTCAGGGTAAAAAAAAATTAATAAACTGGGAAAAAATCCCCGAAATCTTGAAAATGTTTTGATTGCTTTAGTTTGGGGTTCTAATTAACATACTAGTTTTCCCCCTTCGTGCAATGTCTGCGTTCCCCGCAACAATCTAAAACTATGTTAAAACTAGATTTTATTCCAATATCTCCTTTTAAGTTAGTTTTACAGTAAAAATAGTTATACATAATAACTAAAAAGAATTTAAATTCTCTATAAAAATGTTCCCAAGCATATTTATCTTGGGATGCATAGTTTCGAAGCTGTGGCCATGGGAAGCATACCTTTGTGCAACTGCACTAAATAATTGTTTTACCTTTTATCTTGCTTCCTACATTAAATGATACTTAATTGTAATGTTTGAAAAAAAAACTCTTGTATATTTTTATATATTGATGGCTTGGTATGCCAAAGAATTAATATTTATGGTGTGTTTATTTTTTATACTCTTTCAAGGTCTGCATTCGCCACAACCTTTCCGATTGACTCTTGCTCCTACCACATTTAGTGTACCTATAGAGCATTACAGTTGTGTTCTAATACATCTCTTTCAAAACATAATGGATAAAGTATGCTCTCAAAGTATTTATTAAATAGTGAAAAACAACATGTTTCTACATACATTTAGTGGCTGTGACACAGCTTCCTCATTTTTCAGGCAGGATAAATTAAAATGTTTTAAACTAGTGAAGAAATAAGAGAAGCTACAAGAAATCATGCAGAACTTTAAAAGACTCAGATGCACATCTACATGTGATTGATATGGCAGGACGGTAATTTATTGGAGCCCTTTATAGTGAAAACTCGCTAAAAGGGCTAAGATTCCAATTATTAGCAAAACTTTTATCAAAAAGTACATTCAATCTTGCATCTTTATCTCCTACTCTTACAGCTACACATCAGCATTCATTCCAAACGAATCACAAAGCTCAGCAATGGTATGGAAATTTCAAGAGCATGCAAGATTGGTGCTGAAAGAACACAAAATACAGTCTGCTTCCCACTACAACCACTAAAGATCCAGCACCACAAAGGCTCCTAAAGACCATAACCTGCAAATGTACCAAAGGTTGTAAAGGAACTTGCGGCTGTAGAAACGTTGTACTACGATGTTCCTATCATTTGCTTCATTTGTCAAGGACATTTGTGCAATAACATTGAAAGCATAAAGTACCAAGAAATAGATGTTCAACTGGGCCACATAATGACTGAAGAGAAAAGCAAGGTTTTTGAGCCAGAAAATTAAATGCATTCACATAGGAGTGACAAAGGAAATTAAAGGATTGATAAAGAAGAGGAAATATGTTAATCCTCAACTTCCAAACGAATAAAGAAATAAACTGTAGTGAATTAGGCTTACAGGAGATACAAAGCTAAAAAATCGCTTCCTATCCTCTACCTCATAGTGGTGTGGAAATGAGTATAAAAACTAGATATAACTCATAAATATTAGTTTTTTAGCATATCAAGCTATGAATATTTTTATTGATAAATGCAATCGTTACTTTTCAAACATTACAATTAAATATCATTTAATATAGAAAGCAAGATTCAACAAGTTATTATTCGGTGCAGTTGCATGAAGGTGCTATGCCTCCCATGGCTATAGCTTAGAAACTATTCGTCACACAATAAATATGCTTAGTAACATTTTTATGGGAAATTTTATTTTGTTTGATTATGGCTATAACTGTTTTTACTCTAAAAATAACTTAGAAGGAGATATTGAAAGAAAATTGAATTTTAGCATGTTCTTGTTTTTATTGTTGTGGCGAACATAGAACTTGCAAGGGGGTGTGAGGGAATAATTGTGCTAATTAGACCCCCAAAATAAAATTATCAAAACATTTTGCATCTTTCTGGGATCTTTTTCATATTAATAATACCTGATGCCTGGCAATTATTTTTATTTTTAAATAGAATTGTAGAAATTTCTTAGTATCTTAAGGTATCTATGTGAAATTTTACTGGCTCTAAAACCTTTAATCAAACCTTGCTTTCCAAACTTACATTTTAAAAGATTTAAAAGTGTTGGCAATACAAATATTTATAATAAATTGAACCATTTGAACATGAGTGTCTCATTGGAAAGCTTTTGGTCCAAAAATGAATTTACAAACTTATTTCCCAGAACTTCCAGAGTGGGCTCAGAAGTATTTAAATAGTGAAAATTACATTGTAAGTCACGCACTTTGAAAATAAATAGAAAACCGAAAAAAAAATGTATCCATAATACACTTGTTTTTTAATGTACTAACTTTACCTAAGTAATTGTGTAATCTTGCTGATGACAGATTTTTTTTAAGTAGGCGAAATTGTTTATAATGTTTAATCCTAGTTTTTTAAACTCTTTATCAATACTAAAATACAACATAAAAATTATCTCAAATAAGTTTTTTGATGAAATTTGCATAGGATATTTTCAAAATACTAATTATTGTTTAAATAAATCAAATATTTATCTGGCCCAGTTCTAAGATAATCTTGGATCAAGATAATTTATTATTTATTAAAAAAAATTTGCTTTTGGGATAATATGGTTTAAGGTGTCATATTCGCAAAAGACTAGACTGCCTTTAAAAGAGAGATGTGGTGATTTTTCCCAAATGGCTTTCCACACTCCCTACATGCAATTGTGACTACACTTTTAATTTAATCTTTCACTTCCCTAACATGGCACCATAGTTCATAGGCAAGTAACCTGGACAGGTCCTTAATGTTTGTGTAGAGTTTTTTTATCAATTCTTTGATTAACCCTTTTGAGTGCTAATGTCACTCAGAGCGATGTGTGAAATATCTGCTAAAATCGTCAGCGTCGCTCACAGCGATCCCATGTTTTCTTAGTTCAGTATTTAGTCAACAGATAAGGTGAAATTTATTTCCACTGCATTATCGTATGTTCAAGCTACTTTTATTCGTCTTTGCACTTATATTTTCGATATATCGAACATAAAAATTATTTTATAACTTTATGAGTTTTATCTTTGGCCTTGTTTGTAGACGTGGCTACCAAAAGGAAAGCTGTGATTCAAGACACAGAAATAGTTGCAATATTTATTGATAGCTCAAGCAAGAGTGATCAATTTGTTGGTGATTCTGAAAGCAGTGATTCTGAATTTGTAAATAACGAAATTGAACAGGAATTATATCCTAATGAAAGTGAAAGATCGGAACAAGTAGAAGTGGCAGCTGACATTGATAATGCGAGTGTGAATACAAGTGATTCCAATTTAAATGAAATAAATCTTGAAGATCAGGATAATCCACCAGAACCTCTTCATATTTATTCAGAAGTACCAGGTTTGAAGTCCCCCACACTCCTCTTCTGATTCCAAGCAAATTATTTATTTTAGACTTTATTTTACCATAACCCTGCCAAAGTTGATTGTCACTGAAACAGCTGCTATGCATAACCCAATTTTAGCGTAAAATCTAAGGTTTTTTTTAACTTTGTTATTTACTCAGTTTTTTTTATATTCTTTTCAGTGATTTAATATATTTCAAGCTATTTTAATTTTCAAAGCTTAAAAATTAATGTTAAATAAAACAGCACAACATTTTTTTAGTATCTTGGCTAGTGATTTTTTTTATTATATTAAAAAATTAAAAAAAGTACATATATAATTATATAATCGGATAGGCAAGCGTGTTAGCTAGTTTATGTAAAAATTTGAGTGCAAGAAGCTCAAAGGCTAATAAGTTATTAAAATTTAAGCAAAATAGCTTGGCACTTTTAGCACATTTTTTTGTCATTTCTCTTGGCACTTAAAGGGTTAATGAAATAGTAAAATATAGCAACATGGGCAAAAGGAGGGGGTTAAGGGGTTCAACCCTCCCTGAAATTGCCAGAATTTTTTTTTGTTTACACAGCATTTGAGTGCTTAAAGAAGTCTGCATGCATATCTATCTGGCCATTTCATTTTGCATTAACTAAAATCAAATTAATATTTAATCTGTCGTCTAATACTTATTTACACTAAGCTATTTTCAATAAATAGACAGACTTGTTATTTAGTTGTTAATATTAATCAGTTTAAAAGTTAGTGTTTCGCTATATTATGTGTGGCCAGTTATTTATGTATCGCTCACTAGCCACTAACAAAATGTTTTTTAAAAGTTAATTTTCCCTTTAGTTAGGATATTATATGAGACATAAAACCTTGTGCCCTTTATGTCCATTGCAGTGCCCATTCATTGAATTTGGCTTATTTAATGCCTGCAATGTATGTCAATTAGAAAAAACTGTATAGGTATATATTTCAGATCCTCAACCCGGCGCTCTGAGCTCGAAAATGCTCACTTAAAGAAACACAAGCTTGATAACAAACATACAACACTCATTGCCATTTGTGATACCAAATGGGTGCAAAAACATAATCAATTGGTAGGTTCCAAGAAATTTGTATTCCAATTGTGCATGCATTACAAGAGTTAGGGAGGTCCTCAATCAAGAAACTGCTCAGAGAGCGCACCAACTTTTAGCTACAGTTGTGAAAGGACAGTTTGTCACAGCATTGAACAGTACAGCAAAAGTTTTTTCTATCACACTTCCACTTGCAAGTAACTACGAGTTGACTCTGACTTTGTCACTGCATGTGAACAAGTAGACACTGTAGTAGATGTCCTTCCCACAATGGTCACCAAATTAGATGATGAATTTCATAATATATTTACTTAACTCTGCGAAAAATCTGAGTGAAATTGGGGAAGGAATGCGAACTCCTCTTGTTTTTGATAAGCAATGCCATTGTGATAACAGGCCTACATCCACAATTGAAGAATATCTTAGGACTGTATTCCTTTCTTGGACCATATTGCACAGCAACTCAGGGGACGTATTATCAACACACAGACGCCTTTTCTCTTCCTTACAAAAATTAATCCCTAATTGAATGGTAAGTACTGACTTAAAGGAGTGAAAGTTAGATGAGATTGTTAACTTCTATTGTTTTATGCTTCCTAACAAAACAAATTCTCAGTTGAGATAACCAACCACCTGGAAAGCAAAGTGGGTGAGAGTGAGTGAAAGAGATAGAATGACGACTGCTAAAGAAGCTCACGTACAGTGTAGCATGGACTTTTTTCCAAATATTCTGAAACTTCTTAACACTTAAGCTACACTTCCAGTATCGACAGCGACCCCTGAAAATACTTTCTCTCTCTCTACACTTAGGCGATTAAAGTCTTATGTGAAAACCCCTACTGGAAATGATGGTTTGATGGGACTTGCACTTCCCAGCGTGCATCATGAGATTTCTGTGGAGCCTGAGGAAGTTGTAAGATGCATTGCAATGGTATCAAGACGAGCTGGTTTTCCTCTTTATGGCTACATCTACAAGATGATTTTATACATGACTTTTAAAGTATATGTTTTTATGTTGATTGATATTTGAACTGGTAAATAAAGTTTGTAAAAATAATTATATAGCTTCATGTAAAGTTTTAACTGTTTGACGCCAAATATAGATACATATTAGATAAACTTTGTCTCAAGAATAAACTCATATAAAATAAGCGTAGTTTTAGAACACACACACACACAAAATTTAATCCTCCCTATGACCATATATATTACCAATTTCATATATTACAACACTTTTTTTTTAAAGAGACACTTTGTCTTTTCAGTTAGCATATATATTGTATTGCCTCGAATAAAGTATGATGTTTTTCTCCATAAAATGTTCTGAAAACTATAGGTCTACTCTTGTAATATGCCCAGCATAGCGCTTTCCACTGAAAAAACAAATGGAAAATTCCTACAGAGCTATATGTCGTAACATGCTGGAACTGTAGTAGCGGGAATCATTGTGCACATCAAATAATAAATTTAATGCCAAAACGAAGCAAGAGAGAGCATTTCCACCCGTCACTGAACTGACAATTCAGTTGGTCAGTGTTAGTTGCTGGAAGAATCTGTGCCGTGTTACTGGTGTTAAAAAAATCACCCATGGCTGATTAGCAAGTGAGTGATTGTGTTGAAAAAAAAGGCTTCCTCAGTGTCTCAAGTAAACAAGGGAATGAGAAGAAGCTATGAGATTATTTGAATTTATGAGCAACATTCGAGGGGCAACAAACAATGTAAAGGTTACTCACAAGTTAAGTATTTCTGAAGAGAATAAACTACTTTGTAGGGGAAAAAATTAAGAGTGCCTGCACATCCAGAAAATTATTCAGTGGGCCCAATAAAACTATGTCAAAAATGTTAAGTTTTTACCTCAAGTTGTATTTGAAAGCTTTAATTTTTTATGTAGAAAGCCAAATTTTAGGGTCATATTATGTACGAGGCTTGTGTTCAGGCTCATTTGGTACCTTAAAGAAAATATTTTTAGAAATAAGCACCAAGTGTAATTTAACTTTATTATGAACAGTTAAAAAAAAGGCCATGGTCACCATTATGATTTTAAATACTTAACTTGCCACCCTTGCCTATGGAAAATAAAGTGTTTTATGATGTGAATTAATGTGGGGTGCATTTTCTTGGAAAATGGTTGATAGTATTGGCCTGGATAACCAAAACCATGTTTTGATTTAATTATTCGTGTGAAAAATCAAATCTTTGTTGAAAAAGGAATCATCTATAAAATACATTTAACCTTCTATTAAAAAAACTTTCAAGTTTGACGAAGTTGTTTTTTTTTTTTATAAAATGTTAACTTTTTTTTGAACTGTGGAGTGAGTAACTTGACTGGAAAAAAAAAAAGTACTGTTACACACCATATCAGTTGTGATAAACTTATACGGTAATTTGTTAGTAAATGAAAAAATCTCAACTAGTGCTTGTTTTATCTACCTACAAATCATCAGTATTTTTCCATAAAATGTATTAAGTTATTTATCTGCAAGCATTCCATTGAGAAAAATCAAGACACACTGAGGCAATAAATACCTAATTAATCTAATAAGATAAACAATCTAGATAATATATAATTGCACAGTTGAAAAATATGTATATATATATAACATAAATCAATCATAATTAACAAGTATCCTGCTCATATGTTACATTAAACCATGGGCGAAGTTTGAGGGAGTGGTCAAAATGTAGTTACACTCCTGTTCAATGTAAAAAGAAAAAAAACTTTTTTCTTATAACTCTATTTTCTATATTATTCTTTCCTCCAAAACTCCACTACCATTGATTATACATTACCATATTAATCTTAACACTTAAACCTTGTAACAGCAAAAGTTAACTCAACTTGTCCATGAATTAATATTTATAGTATCTAAAAATTGTATTCATAATTTGATTTTTTGTTGTTTAACTATTAAACCTGGCTTATTAACGACTTAATCTAAGCGCACAGAATATTTGTAACAATACATCTTTAAATCTGACAAAAAATCTTAATTCAAGAATCCAGAGTGTTATAAAAGAGAAAATATGGTAAAATTACATGGGAGAAATCATTCTCAGTGCAGCAAACTTGTATTGAACACCCTCGCCTGACCTTCCCATCATTGGTAATTAAGTGCAATGTGAGTCTAATGCCTTAAGACCACTTGGCTCTCACAGGTTTATATACAATAAAACAGTATATCTTCCATCCACCCCTCTGCCGGAGAATCAGGAGTTTTTTTTTTTTTTTTTTTTTTT
>CABFWB010001533.1:131807-154773 GCA_902151455.1 Timema bartmani
CTTAAAAGACCTCGGTTTCTTAGATTTACCGATTACAAGAAGCCTAAGTTTGTGACTACCCACAGCGTTGCTGCATGGCAAGATTGTAATTCTTTCCTTGCTTCTTTTGTAACCTGTCGCTTGATGTTCACTTTCAAATGCTAAAGTTTGAGTGGGAAGACACTTCCAAAAAAGCCCTGATTCATCAGCATTATAAATTTGTTCATATGACAGATCTTCAGACAACACAAACTCTTCAAAATCACGTTGAAAATCATCAGCTGCTTGTTGATCACCACTCAGCTTCTCTCCATGTAGACCAATTCCATGACGTTTCTTAAAACGATGTAACCAACAGGACGACGCATCAAAATTTCCTTCCAGACCTAACAAATAAAAAAAAATTTGCTTTAGCTGCAATGATAGGACCAGACACGGGGGTGCCATAACGTCTTTTTGCTTTAAAACGTCTCGCAGTGTTGTTTCCCCGATCCCGTAATCCAAACACATCTGCTTCCTTGAAGCGCCATTTTCTATTTTAGAAATCATTTCAAGTTTTTGTGCAATCATTAACATAACCTTCTTTCGTTTTTCAGCCATTATTAATTCCAGGAACTAATGAAACACTAAACTTGAGCACTGCCAAAGAAACATGAAACACGACTGATCACTAAGCAAGCTTAACAACAACTGACACTACTGGAGGCCCGCTTGGGTCGTCAAGATCGGTGATCAGAGAATGTGAAAGCCATGAACAAAACAAAAGAGCAAGAGCCTGCCACTCATCCACATATTCCGAGAAGGCCTATAGGATTACGATGCACAATAAACTTGTCAGTAATTTTCGACCTTCGCACTGTAGGGCCTATTGTATTTTCCCTGTTGTTGGCTTTGATTGAAATTTGTTTTTTTGAGGTTCGTAATTTAAAAAAAAAATTGTGGCACTCGCGGATAATCGGGGCTTTACTGTACATTATATTTTATAATGCATTTACATGTCAAATAGTGTCTTCTAACCAAAAGCATGTATACATGAATTTATATCATACCTTTTTTTAATTATTAACCAAGGGCATCCATATAAAGTCATGCTTACTTTACCTCATGGTTCTTGAAAATCAAGAACACACTTTTTTTTTTAGGCTTTCACTGCAACAAATACCTTTAGGGTAGATATAAATTAAGGTGCTGACTATTATTGCTTATTGTTGGTTGAAATGCATGATTAACTAACTACTGGGTCACTATCGATTTTTCACCGTTTTTGGTTGATTTGTACTAGATAGATGGAAAAGATAGGTAGGAAGGTAGCATGGTAGAAAATATTTTCGGTTGAGGCTTAGCGTTTGTTTGGATTTAGTAATGTGCTTATGATGAAGCTCCCAAACTCTTTAGTTTTTGTGTATTTCAGTGCTCCTTATCAAGATACTAGAGCACTTTGGTAGTGTAGAACTGATAACGTTCTTAAGCTATATTTTTCAGCATATTAGGCAACTTTTTTCTATGGTACCATGACAATGACCATTCACTCTTTCAACACAGTTGAAATGACCTTTATTAAGATAGGTGAGGTTGGTTATGTTTATTGAAGAAAATTGCGACAATTTTGTGAATGGTGTGATTTTATGGGAATGAACTCTGAGAGTTGGTGGCCTCTTTGAATGGATTTGGGCTTTCGGGTCATTCAAGTGTGCTTCAAAATCCAGTTTTTCGGAATCCAAGCTTATTTATATTTGAAAAGCATATTAATTAGATCTAGTCTGGAGACCTTGTTGTTAATTAGTCTAGGTTTAATATGATACAGCTGTAACTTGTGTTCATATTATTACAATTAATGGTTTACCATATCATAAATCACTACTGAGGTAAATTAAATGACCTATTTTGTGTGTAAATTATTGTATGTATGTTTCGAAGAATTATTATTGAATACATCTCACATAAAGGTTATATTTAGTGCCAAGCCAAAGACTTTAATGTTCCCCATCATATTTTTTTTATGTCCCACCTTATGGGTTATGCTTCACCTCCATAAATCCATCTAAGCTCCAGATGCTACATACAGATTTAAATTCCACAAATTCAGCTGACCTGCTCTATAGTCACTATATTTCATGGGACACATGTTGTATGTTCATATGGTTTTACAAAAGTAAAGTGTTGATGCTCATTGCTCATATAATTAATCATATTAATTTTGGTAGGAAAAACTTTGATAGCACTATTATATTGTTCGTTTTTATTTTAGATAAAATAACTTTTCATAACTATGTTTTTCTTTTATTATTCCATACCTATATATTTTCAACAATACCTCTCCTGACTTCCTTTTATGCTTGTAATAAAAATACATCTGTTATGGTATTTCAACTTTTAGTCAAAAATTAATATCTTTACTATATTAATTTATATCCTATTTTAGCAAACAAAATGAACATGAAATAAAAACTACCTACTCACAGACAACTTCTTTTCGGGCTTCATTTGAATTCCCCTTTTAAAGTATATTTGGTTATTGTGTGTGATATTGAATATTTCTAATTAGACTCTACAAAGCACTTATAATACCAATTAAAATATCTCTTATAAAATTAAATATTACTTTACTTGTTAATTATATTTATTTTATAGGATTCTAGATGATTTAAATAATTCACAATTGTCTTTATTCGATGTGTGACTATAACTTTTATACATTGCACTCTATATTATAAATCTGCATAAAATAAATGATAATATTCAGAACATTCCATTTAAATCTTGCAGTCAGGACTCAGAACATGGTTGCTTGGAGCAAGAAATATCTCCTAGGTGTCACTCTACAACAACCTTAAATAGTTTGAACAATCAAAGAAATCCCGCAAAAATTAAAGACATCCATAATCAAGCGTACAAGCCCCACGACTACAATCAAGGCATAACAAATGATCTTTCAGATCTCAAACAAAAAAATGATCATCAAGATCCAAATAATTCTTTGCAATGTAATCGATTACAGACATCAATGATACATCTCAATCATACTAATACTAAATCTGTAAAAAAAGCTAATGGTAATTTACTCCGCTCAATCAGCCCCTGGAATCATACTTATACAGAAATTCGCGATGGACGGTTACACAATGCCAACCATCTACATATATATCCAACAGCTCCATTAGAAGATGATCCTGTTTATGAAGAAATAGAACATAGTGAAGTTCATGGTTCAGATATGAGTGATGACGATGGCAAAAGGCAAAGTGATGTGAGTAGACAGTCATCAAGAAGTTATGGGGATCATCATCCTCTTATACCCTACAGTCCAGCTACTGATCGAAACTTCCAGTCGTGTTTAGATGTGGCGCTTAAACAGCGGTTAAAAGAACAGTCCCATCATCAATATAGTGTTGGGACCAATCATTCTCTTAATCTTGCTCCAACCTCGTATTTTTACTCTGGTGAAAATGCACACACAGTTGCAGTGTTGGATGGTGAAACAGTTGTGTGTCATCTGCAATCAAATGGTAAACTGTTCCCTGAAAATTCATGCAATTCTAGAACAATGGTACTCCCAACATTTGGAGAGTGCTCAGGGTACCCAACATACTGGAAAGCTGGAGAAACAGGAAAAATACAAGGGAATTAGTTTTCTTAAAATATTAAATGCTTCTGAAAATCTTAAACATTTATTTGTAAATTATATAATACTAATAAATACGGAATCAAAAATAATTGATTATTAAACATTAATTTCAAGATGTAGGCAAACTTGGTTGCTTATTTATAAATAATGAGCATTAAAGAGAGAAAATTTCTGTATTTTTCAACTGATACATCACATTTTATTCCCTTTATGAGTGGCATAATATTATTATAATTTGTTCCTGTTTAAACACAAATAATATCAAACATCAGAAAAGTTTGTTCAAAGAGCTTGTCTCTAATGCCAGATATAATGTAGGTGTTAAATTTTTTTTAATATACACCCTAATAATGTTGATAAGGTATAGAAATTTGATAAATTGGCTAAAAATACATATGCCAAACGTCAGAAATTATTTTTTAAAGTCTTGAAAAATTGGTTAGGAAAGTACAAGTCAAACCATCAAAAGAGTGTGTTGGGTACCTTGTTACAAATTAAAACATAAGCAAACACAAGAAAACTATATTTGAATTATTTAAGAAAAACGGGTACTGCATTCATATTCACAGTGTGTTGTGTTATCACTTGTTTAGTGTTGGTAATTTGAATAGTGGTTTCTATGCTTCACTTTCATTGCCCCCTTGTAAGATATCAAGACTTCCATCCACAGGATATTAAAGTTTATAAAAACTACTGCTCTTACTGCTTTATTATGCCTTACTTCTGTAAGAAGAATATCAAAATTGTACAAGTGATAGTGTAAATAATGTAAAAATAAATGTACTTTGTACATTTAACTAACACAAGGACTATGGCTGTGGGCACAAAGCATACAGCATAACTTTGTTTATCCACACAAAGCTCATAAAGTAGTGTCATGTTTTTAAGTTGTGTAAACCTGTGATGTTGCCACGAAATGAAATGGTTCTTTTGAAGCCTCTGTAAAAGACTGTAAAACTTGTATAGTAATGTTGCATATAATACTGCACAAAAAAAAACTAAATTATTTAGAAGTTTTCTAGCATTTATTATTGACTATCACCCACACTTTCTCTTCCAGGTAAACCAAACGCTCATTTTAACTATTATAATATTATGGTCGTAAATATGTCCTTTGTCAAATTATTTCTTAAGTAATGAATCCACGAGCTGAAAAAAGAAATGTACGATTTTTACAATATATATTTAGAATAGTGACCATACATATACAAATATTTATTTTTTTATTTTCATAAATTTAAAACCTTTTTCTTCCAATGGAAATCTGTTTTAAGCTCTATCTAAGGAGGTAAGAAAAGCCTGGGAAACCTACATTTTTTTTGTATGGCAAAGATAATATTCAAGGACAGTAGGTATAGTATACATTTATATAGATTTAAGTGAAGAATAATATTTTCCCATTTTGAATAAACTGTTTTAGTCAACTTCTGCCCAAGTCTGCAATGACATTTTTCATCTTACCAATATAGGCCATAGAGAAAGGATAACCCTAGAGAGAACCTAAGTTTGGAAAAAATTCAGTCCAGTTTTGAACAATGAAAACTTTATTTCTGTCAAGTCATCACAGAGAATAACAAACCTTAAGATCTACTCTAAATTTTTCCCTTCAATTATCACGTTTTTAAGAATAAATCTTTCTCGTAACATCAAACCTCCACAAGACATATCTAGAAAAGTGGAATAATATATGCTTATATATATAATTTCAAATATCAATATGGGTCAGTAATTCTTTTAAAGGAATGTGTACAATCATTACTTTTGTACTTTCAAACAAAATGTGTTTTTTATTTTCCATGGGTTACTTTTGTTGCTATTTATATCAAAACCTTTGCAGCAATGAAACATGCATGATTTTAAGTATTCTCATAGATGCAATTATAAAAACTAGATATAAACACAATTATATTGTAATTTTATGATTCTTATTTTATAAAAAAAAATGTGAGTATCCAAATATCTGTATAGACAGATAATTTAGAAATATAACTATTCTGTAGTTGATTTCTGATAGAAATAAAGGTTTAGAAAATCTAAAATTAATTTTGCCATCAACTTTAATGTGTCAATTTATTATATTACTAGTATAATTGTATAGGTATTGATAAGGGTTTGGGAGCTTGGTTTTTTTCTTTCGAATTGAGTATTTCAAAACGCTCCCAAGTGTAGTTTGTATATAGGCTATTCAGAATTTTAAAAGGCTAAGAGCAGATTATTTTTGTTTTAGTTTATATTAAAAGGAAAATTAGGATATTTCAAATGTCATTGGTCAAAACAAACATAAAAGTAAATACTAAATCCTTAAACTTTGAGATTATGAGATTATGAGATAATAAATAACAAACCTGATAAAAAAATATGAACAATCAAATAAAATATAAAAAATTATAAAGATATTTTCAACACTCATGTAATTAAGATATTAAAATTACACTAACACATTATGAAACAAAAAATAAAGTTTATAAAATTGACATTTTAATGAGCTAATATTTACCAAAATTAAACCTCTGTAACTTTAATTCCCCATTTAAAAAGTAAGAAAAACAAGCTGTTAGAAATTTAAAATGTTTGCTATTTTGTTTATTAGACTTTAATCTAATAATCACACATGATCACTTTTTCTGTTCAATTTCCATTCCTCTATATGCAATTGCAATTGGGCTCTCACAATAAATTTATGTTATGAAATTTCACTTCAATTTTTACTGCATATTAAAGTTTATAATATATTTAGTGGTCAGTATGAAATTGTAGATGCTTTTTTTTAATATAGTAAGTTTGGTGAAATATTTATTGTAATGTTGATTAACACTGATTTTAGACAGGTTAACCAACATAATTCTATGATTAAATAGTAACGCTGGTTTTGTAGTCGAACATATTAATACAAGTTCAAAAACAATCTATATTCTCAATTTTAAAATGTATTTTAAGTAAGACTATAATTTTAGAAAGGTTCAATATAAAAGTAGAAAAATAATGATTATTCAAGTATTTAATTATTTATTTAGCTATTTTTATTATCATTGCCATGTCATGGCGATGCAACTTTATTTGAGAATAATTAAATTGGAAGAAAATAATGAATTAATTTACTGGCTGAAGGTAGTTTAAGAGTTTTATTATGTTATTAATTTGAAATTTGATAGTAATTTTTTGTTGATTTATTCAGTTACTAAATGGTTTATAAGTGAAACCACCGATATAATTTAATTAAATAGCCTGTACTTACCATTGTGTTTTAAAAATTGATTTGTAGATACATCAAGAGGAAGCTTGAAAATGATGAGCTTACAAAAATCTTTAGCTTTAATGATGAGTTATATATAAATATACACACACGTGAGAACTGCAAATCCCTTGACTTAACGGATGAATACATGATACATTTTTGTAGTTTTGTATTTGTCTTCTTAACAGAATCCAACTTAATGTAATAATACAAAGATGAAAATAGTTGCTATAAGCAAAATTTGTTTTTAGTGTATTTATTAGCATCGCATCTTACTACTTGTTGGGTTATATCACGGCCGTCTTAAGTTACAGGCCGAAATACTGAAGTTTGGCAACACAGCATTGAGCCTGGTCAACAACACAGCCACGTGCAATATTGCTAAGTTTAGTTTATTTTACTGTGTGCTATATTTTTTCTCATGTAATTTGCTTTATTTAAAATTTTGCATGGTTCACGGTTCTATTACATGATGTCTTTGGTCATATAGCAAAACATACACTAGACCAAAATTTTGTGGATGTGGTTAGTGATATTCAAATAACAGCCGACATGATTACAAAATCCTCAATTTTGTATTATGCTACCTACAACTTGTTTGTTAGTTTGGAATGCAATTGTAGCTTTGATTTGTTAACTGGGCCTAATATATATGTTAGTTATTTCAATGTTCTTACCAGATAATTAAATAGCCCATCAACAGCCTCTTTTGAAGAGTGGAGTTAATGGACATACAATAATGAAGATTTTTAACAACGAAAAAGTTTGAAAAGTTTCTTCAGCACAAAAATCAGATGCAACTTTTGCTTTGTTTGGTTTATAGGATAAAATTCATTGCGTGAATTAATTTCATTCGTTTTGGCAACGCTAGGAAATATACTTATCAACTACTTCAAGTATAGTGAAAATTCTTGTTCAGAAAAGAAGAAAACATGAACACTTAACCAAAGTAATGTTTCAAAATGCTATATCCCAATGCTGGCAAGTATTCATATATTTCACATAAATAACACTCTTTAATTTTATTCAAATATCTACTAAAGAGCAACACCTGGACATGGAAATTGAACCCTGTGGATTTGTGTAACAATGAATGTTTATAGGCTTTGAGCCATTGCCATTTTGTAATTTTCATAATACTATTCTAATCGTGTTTGTGAACGGTACATAATCTTCACCTAGCAAATTTATTTAAAAATTATTATTTACGTGTTTATTTGCTGTATTTATCAACCTCTGAAGTATTTTTGTTTAATGATATCCATAAAAAAAATGCTTGTATTGATTGGCATTATCATTCAAAGGGACTCGTTAGTCTTTAAATGAAGAAAACTAAATATTCACACTATTCTCTTTAAGAACCAGCAAATCGTTAGACCTCATGACGTCGCTACAAGCAAAGTTGCCACATTTAACACTCTGGCCCGTAATTAAAGACAGCCATGTTTATATGCTTATGCACTAATTACGCTAATTGTATAATCGATTAGGAAGTGTACTCGTATTTTTGTGGAGGGAGAGTGGAAAACCACCCTCACTACACCCAACTGAGATTTGAACCTCAAATCGCCCCTACGTTGGCAGTCTGGTCTACTGCAAAAGTAGTGCTTTAGACCATGCAGTCACTGAATCAGGTGCTATGAATGATTGAACCAGAGCTTATAAAAATCCTGTCCAATAAGCAGGAATTTGAACCTTCACCTCTCCATCATCAACAGCAACCAAGTATAGCATAAGTTTGATGTTTAAATCCTCGAGCAGGAGGGTAGGGCACTTTATACCCCAGTCAGTTTTCACTGAACTATTGATAATTGTATAAATAATTTTTCTTTGGTTTTTATTCATTTTGGTTTTATTTAAGGTTCATTTAAACGCATTCCACTAAATAAAATAAAACTAACTTGTAAATAAAATTTATTGTTTTGTTAGTAAATAGAAATTACCAAAATGGATAACACAAAATATTTACTGAAAGATTTATATACTTTCAGATTATTACAACTATATTAATGTTTGGGCTAATATAGTGTTAATTGGTACTAAAACAAATACAATACCATACACTAAAATGTATGGATAAAAAAAATTAGGAACTGGAATCGCCCTTGGTCCTCTTCCAAAAAATTTTGCGGTATTTTATGAACTAATATAATCCAAAGTAGGTAGTAATTAATTTTTTGTCATAATTATACGTATGCTCACTTTGTAAATATAATTTATTCTATCTGCGCAAGACTTAGAAATTAGTTTATTTCAGAGGTATAAAAAACACTCGGTCACTTTAAATTCACCACTGATAACCTTTGATCCCCGTCAAAAAATAAACACTGAATCCTTGCTTCATTAGGTGAATATAAAACAAATTATGCTACTACTAGTGAGAATGTGATCGACTAAACAATGAAATAATTATTCAAAAAATAATTTGATAAATAAAAAATCTTTGGTTACTTGAGCAGGCCAATACAATGAGTTAGTTTCAAATAGCTTCAATTTACAGAAAAATTGATTTAGCTTCAACTATACCAGCAGACCATTAAGGTCACACTAAAGGAATAGAAAGAGTAACATGCTGCTAAGCCACCTGATAGTTGCAATATTAACCCTTTAAGTGCCACAAGCTGATCTAATCGGCTCCACCTACTATCGCTAAAAGTGCCACGATCCGATCTGATCGGCTCCGCCTACTACCATTAAAAGTCCTAGAATCGATAAGGTCGGCTCTCTAGATTTGTGCTAGTTCTCGCTTTACTGATAGATAGTGTAGTAGTGTCATATATCACTGGAAAGAGACCATTTCCTTCTATTATTTTATATAAGGTTGGTAACAAAAATCAACCGTAAATTGTTGTTATTGGAACTGGGAGTTTAGTACATTTACAATGGTGGACGGTAACATACTCATTGTGCTGCCGGTGTACATATGATTTGCCTGGTAAAACATAAGTGTCGCTATTCGCTAACATTTATACTGATGGTTTTCAAATGTATGAGTTAAATTGTTCTGAGTTTAGAAAAATTTACTCCTTAGATTTTCATGTTATGACATGTAAATGAAAAGATTTCTTTACCAATGTAAGTAAATAGGTGTAATAAATTTATATAATATGTAAAAAAAATGAAATTATTCATTATGTGTAGGCCTAAATATTTATTTAAGAGTAAAGCAATATAATAAATCTTGCTGTAATGTAAGCAATAACTGCCCAAAAATATCTAACATAGGATAGCAAATAAAAATTCCTATAATTCCTATTATTTATAATCATATATATTCAAAACTTTATTTTCTTGCATAAAACTAAATGCACTACAACAAAATAATAGTGAAATTATAAATATTGTTTTAATATGTTGATTAGCCTTAGTTTAAAAAAAAAATTCAAAAAATGAAATTAACCTAATCAAACTATATGAAATAATTTTTTATTATTATTATTATTATTATTATTATTATTATTATTATTATTAAGGAACAGTACATACAGATTAAAATTATAGAAAAATCAAAATAATCACTTCGTAAATAAAGGTTTGGCGAATTTTCTTGCAAACAAAAATGAGAAAATATCTGTGGCATTCTTAACACACAAAACCTAACAGGCCTTTGGCACTCTTCGCGTGTGAATTCTGGAATAGGTGTGGCACTAAAAAGGATTAATAAATATGAAATTGGGCTACTTTATATCCTAGCACTTCTACAGTGCTGAATAAACAGTTTAACCCTCACTTCGACTCAAGTAGTCAGTTACATTTATATTGCTGTAACATAATGCATTATTGTATTTTTGTGTACTTCTCAAAATTTAAAAATGTTGAAAAAAATCATATTTCAAATCAGTTTATTTAGACAGAATATTTACAACTTAATTGAATGTGGTAAGTATTAGAAAGATAATTTATTCCAGAATCATACCTGCATTTGCTTGGTCAGAATGGGAAACCCTAAAGGAAAGCAACTCTTACTGTACCAATGAAATTTGAACCCAAAACTTTCGTCACTGGAAATTGAATCATCAGGGTCTCTACCGTCTGGAAAGTCAGGGGTAAAAATAACAATCGTGGAAAGTCAGGGAAATGACAATTCATGTCACACTTCAGTTTCATCGGAAATTGTAAAGCCGCAGAAGGAAGGTGTTGCCAAAAGTGAAAGTAGTGTAGTGGCTCGAAGAAACCCTAACACTTTTGTTATGAAAGATAATATAAATAAGGCGGAAGTCATTTGGGCTCTGAAAGTTGTTGACAATAAAATGTATTTAAATTCGTGCAATAATTTAAGTACAATTTTTCAGTTTATGTTTCCTGTGTGTTCCATTGCCAGTGCCTTTACTCTTGGTAGAGACAAGGCTGCATATTTCATTGTGCATGGCTTGGCTCCATTCTTTCATAACAATTTACTAGACCGCCTAGAATCATGTAACAACTTTGTAATTTGTTTTTATGAGACATTGAATAAAGTTATTCAAAGAGGGCAAATGGACATTGTATTCAGATTCTGGGACAAGGAAAATCATAGAGTTCAGTCATTGCTAGAACAGCGGGTTTTTTTTTGTTTTTGTTTTTTTTTTTTCGATGGAAGCACCGCTGAAGAATTACTGAAGCATTTCTTGGATGGTATATCTCCTCTTCCAGTCTCTAAGTTTATACAAGTGTCAATGGATGGCCCAAATGTCAATCAAAAGTTTATAACACTTTTTCAGGAACACATCAAATCTGTCACAGACAATGAAGTATGTATTTTGATAAATCTGGGGACATGTGAGCTTCATGTTGTTCATAGTTCCTTGAGAACAGAAGTGGAGCCTGTCAATTGGGATAAAAATTTCTTATTGTGTCAAACATACTACCTGTTCACTGACTCTACAGCTCGTCAAGCATTGTTTACCCAGTTGACAGGGTGTACAACTTTTCCTTTGAAGTTCTGTGGTGTGCAGTGTTTAGAGAATGTAACATGCTTTCAAAGGACATTACAAATTTGGGACCACATTGTTAAGTTTCTCAAAGAATAAAAGCTTCCTAAAACAAAACCTGTAGGAATACTGAAAAGAGCAGCCTGTGATCCATTCCTGAAGTATATACTAGCTTTCTGCAAAACAATTGCAGATGGATTTCAGCCTTTCCTTTTTGATAGGTTTTGATATATTTTGATATTTTTTCCGTCATTTTCTCTGAACTGATTTGCAAGACATCTTCTTTCTTATTCTTCCATGAGAGGTGAGGCAAGGTTGGCTGTAGGGGAGGAGGAGGCCGAAAAGAATGTAATTAAATTAATATTTCCACATGAATAGTACCATAAAATTATAGTGGGAATTTTTTTTACTAATAATGTAGGAACCCTGATAATTGCGAATCTTACTGGGCATGGATAATGGAATTTATTTGTGCATTATGGTTTATGAACATAGAAACATAATTAAATCAGTGGCGCATGGAAGCAACACCAAAGGTTTTATAACTTACAATAATGGAAATACTGTATACTTATTAATTTTGATCCATATAATACTTAACAGCAGGAACAGGAATTTTAGAATTCCTTACCTCGGGACGAGAACGGGAATTAAAAATGTAAAACTAATTATTACTAAATTTGCTAATATTATGTACCTTAAAACCTTGACAATATTTAATTTGTTAAATGAATGCATAGGCCCTAATAAAGGAATTTTAAACATATATATATATATATATATATAAACTTGAAAATTTAAGCCATTTTTAATACTTTTGCTATAGCTTAATTGGACCTAATTAATCCACAATAACCTAACCGATTTTAGCCAACGAAAAAAAAATTGAACTAGCATAAAATAAAATTCATAATTTGAACAAAGATGACAGTAAGCACTAAGTATAGAATTTAAAAAGAGATGGCAGAGAGAGCCTTAAATAGGGAGACGATTGGGTTAACTGAATAAAATAATCACATGAATGGATGTATCATCGGGTTTACTGAATAAAATAGTCACATGAATGGATGTATTATCTAAGCTAACCACATTTTAAGGGTAGTCCTTATATTTAAGGCGCTCCAGAATTTTTGTCACGTCCACAAATGGTAACCATACCAAACATTGATTAACATGTCCATCTCAAAGAGATATAAAGTCCTACTAAGAAATGAAATAGCTTTTTATAACTTATTTTAATGTTTTCTTATAAAATACCAGTTGTAATTACTTCTAGTATTTTGTTTTACTAACACTATTATTATCATATTCTGAAAATTGAAAAATGACACCTGAACACGGGAATCGAACCCGGGACCTCCCGTGTCCAGGTGTCATTTTTCAATTTTCAGAATATCATATCTAGATGGAGTAATTCCCACTAATAAGCATAAATAATAGCTCTGGCTATTAATTCTTACTATTATCATCAATAAAGAATACGCTCTTCAATGGCCGAACAATATAAGGTGTCACTCTCATGTTAGACTGACCGGATTATGACGCGGAGAAAGGGATTCAAAACCTGGTCAGGTTTATTCAGGCTATTTTTTCCTAATTGGTTTTCCACTTTCCTTGCACGCAAATGTTAGTGGACTACCTCTAAAATGTTTACTGCCTCATCCCAACCCCCTCAGAGAAATTATCATATATGCTTATAACTTGAACAGGTAGTAAAAAAATTTTTAGTGGGGTGCCACTAGAGATGTGAGACGGAAAATTTTCCCTATATTTTTTCTGGGAAATTTTCCAAAACTGGAAGTTTTCAATTATTATTTCTGTAAAATAATTTCAACTGATTAAATAGATAATAATAACAGTAAAAATAATTAGTGGTGGTGATAAGAGCAGTAGTAGAAGTGAAACACCAGCTTCGGTGGCCACACAGTCTAACACGCTACTCTCGCAATAGACAGGGATGACACACAGATCAGAGTTTGATCCCGATCTAGTGCACTGAGGGCGGTTTTCCACTCCATGCCAAAGTGGAGGCAATTCCTCTAAATTCAACCTTACTCATATCTAGCACATTAGCGTAATTAGTACAGAAGCGTACAACCCGAACGCATAGTAAGATGCAGTGCTAAAAAAAAAAGTAGTAAAGAAACAAATGAATCCCAGCCTTTGTTGACCCATTATGTTCATAAATCATACTTCAATTTTTTTGACATCAATAAGTTAATTCAAATAATTTTAAGGTTGGCTCGACATTTGTCTCCACCTTATCCTACGTGCTTCCCATCTACCCCTCTCCCATCCCCGTTCCCCCTATAGTTTTAGTATTATAGGCTCTAAATGTCATCTCTAAAGTGCCACGCACAAGTTATTCACGGTAAATAGTGGCATACCAGAGAAAAAGGTTGGCCGCCCCTGAGTTAAGCAACAGTAGTACGTGATCCTGACCCAGGGGGTAGAAAATCATTTAAAGGGAAGACTAAAATATGATGTGAAATAAAGAAAAAAAATCTTGCTGTTCTGGCTGTTTACACAAACTACGCTAATGCATTAGGAATGTGGTAGGTTGAATTGAGAGGAAATGTACACGCATTTTCATGAAGGTAGAGTGGACAACAATTTAGTAAAAACGCCCTCAGTATAGCTGTCTGGGATTCAAACTCCGATTTCCCCAACATTGGCAGTCTAGTCTATTGCAAGAGTGATGCCATAGCCCATGCGGCCACCAAAACGGGTATATATTAATTAAAAATAGAGTTTAGAATGGCATGCCCTACAAGAAATAATTAAGCTATAATTCTGTAAAAAAATCGTGAAACTAAATAATATTAAATATAAAAAATGTTTTCCCAAACACTGTACTAGACAGCACAAATTAAATAAGATTTAGTTTTCAAATACACAAAAATAATTGAGGTGTTGTGTCTTAGGTATTCTAATTCAAACATTTTTAAACATAAATCTCTTTAGATTCTTGATAGACTAAGACATTCGCAGGCGAATTAAATTGTTTGAACACTTTTTACTTTCTCACTACCTTACAGGTAGAAAAAGTATTGTGATCGTCAAAGAAATTGAACTTGAAATTTTGATGAATTTCGACATTTCATGACCCCGAATCCTAAAAAGCGTTTTCTGCATTGCCGTTTGTCCAGCGTGTATGTCTGTCTCTCGGAGTAGAGCCTAAACTATTTTACAGATCAGGCTAAAACTTAGTATCTAGGGTTTTCATAGGGTTGTCCCAAGGGGTTTTAGAATCGGATATCTAACCCTAAAATTAAGGGTGGTTTATGAAGGGTGAAAAGAAAAAAAATCAATTTTATCAAAATTGGCTCTAACAATGTTGATTAAATTTCATTTCTAAGCATTGGTCAATATTACAAACAAAATGGCTACTCTCAATTTTTCTTCAAAATGACTTTAAGGGTTCCGGTCTGATGTGTAAATTCCCATTTTTTTATCATATCTACATAACTCTGAGATACAAAAATTACTTATCATTTCAAATATGTAGATCTATATATAATGAAAATCTTTTATTTGAAACATTTGTATAAAACCAATAATTTTCAAGATATATGCTAATATATACATTTTTTTACTTTTCAGACACTAAGGTAAAGTATTGCAAATCTAGCCCAAGATGTTGATGGATGTCGACGTTTCATCACCCCCTGAACCCTTAAAAGTGGTTTTTGCAATATCGTATATCTGTTTAACCCTAAAATTAAGAGTAGTTTAATCAAAGGCGAAAAGAGAAAAAAGTCTATCTTCTCAAAATCAGCTCTAACAATTTTGATTAAAATTCGTATCCATGCGTTGATTAAGATTATTTTAAAATGGCTGTTTTCATTTTCCCATGAAAATGACTTTTAGGTTACTTTTCAGAAGCGGAAATTTCCGTATCCCCGCTACAATTTGAGATACAAAATAATTTATCAGGCAAAATTGTAGTACTAATAAAAATAAAAAACGTTTATTTGAAATATTTCATTATAAAACTATTCTCTAATACCATAGAGTAGGTAAATAAGTGAGTCTCTCAAAAAGTGTATGTTCTTTTTCCTTTAACCTCTTAGGGTAAATGTTTGTACAGCAATGATCTATTTCTATCATTTTAAATTCAATAGTCAGTATTTACCTTTTTTACTGACCAAAATTTATAAATTAGAAATGTAATAGCAATGTGATAACCATAAGTGCAACCTAATGAAATGTCGAAAATAGCTCGGGTTTGCTAGTGATATAATTTTGTAAATATCTCAGTTTTTAAACAATCGAGTGAGAAAGTCTGTGCCATTTATGTTATTTTTTCTTTTAAATCTAGACAGTGAAGACCGTGCACTTTTAGAGAAAATAACCTAGTAAATAATATTGTAAGAGAAAATGGCACCAGCCTTTAAAATTTTTAATGCAAAATAATATTAAGATATAAAACAATCAGACACACTCAATTTTTACCAAGAGGTTTTGGTCACTAATAGCTATTTCTTTTGAATCTGTGAAAGATTATTAATTTAATTTAATAAAATGTGTGTGTGTGTGTGCGCGTGCGTGTGTGTGCAGGCACGCAGGTATGTATGTTACACAACCCAAGGGTTGGTGGGTTCCTCAACAGTTCCCCTGTCAGCTCTAAAGCCTAGGCAACACTGAAGAAGCGTACTAGGGAAATGTGGAGTGAGGTAAGTTTCCTGTTTCTTTCCTCAATGAGCCAGAAGTACTACCGCACATCAGTCTGTCAAGCCCACCGAACTGCATACACCAAATGACTCTACAAGCGACACATGGAAAAATCAACATGCTCTAGCCAATACCAGAAGATTTGGTGCATTGTAAACACTATATATGACCAGAAAGGGCATAAGTTAACAAACATTTCAGAGTTTGAATTACATGTGGTGTGCGAGCCACTATTTTGACATAAAAAAAACTGACAGTCCTTGTAAATAAAAGGAAAGCACCAAGCTAGTTTCTCTTGGAAGTCACGTAAAAAGACAATACGAGCCACCATCCGTTTGGCTACACCTAGTCAAAGACATCAGATGTTTGGAAAATTCCGCAACAAGGATTAGGAAGGGGTAGGTGGAACTAAAGGTAGAGATGAATATAAGGAGGGTCACATTTGAGGACCAAAATGCAAGCAATTTTTAAAAATATGTGTACAGGAAACCATAAAATTTGACTTAAATCAATAGGTTGTATTTTTTACCAAGTCAAAAATAGTAAATAATATGATAACTCAATTATGAAAATAAGTTTAAAGTTAAATTTAAATATATCCCTGACTACTAATTAAAAAAACTAGCTAAACAATGTAAGGTCCGGTACCCCAAACATGATTATAGCTGAGCATATAAGTAAGACCTTATAAAATATAAGATTTTATATAATAAATCCATTCATCTCTCTCTTTAATGACTTTTATCTCGAAAGCAAGGACAAAAAGGGAAGTTTATAATTATATGAGGTGAAAGAGAAATGTTTTCTGTATAAAATCAGGGTTCATACGTCCTTGAAAGACCTGGAATTTAATGTGTCTTTGTTCAAGGCCTGGAAAAGTCCTTAAATTGCTCTGGGCCTTGAAAAGTCCTGGAGTTTCCAGGTTTCAATATTTATTTTTGAAATGGTTGTGAAGAGTGGCTGTAAAGACCGTGATTTAAGAAGCATTGGGATGGTAAATATCTAGCGCATCTTTGAGCAAGCGTTAGCTATTGTCATATTTAAAAATCTCAATTCATGTGCATTGCGCAATTTTTTTTTGTAAGTTGCTTTAAAACTGTCATTTGAAATCATTCTTTTAGGATATTTGACTACCTTTTAATACTTTACACAAAGTTACAGTTTAGCACCAAAATGTATGTCATTAGCTATTAGTTCATCTCCCACCCACCTTAGTGCTCAAATTCCTGTTCTAGCCATTCTACAATATATATTGAATATAGAATGACTGCACTAGCCAATAAACCAAGAAGAGTGAGGTGACAACAAAGTTCAATTACTATTTTTATAGTCCTCTGTGTTAATTAAATTTAGTGAAAAGTTATTGTTTTCCATCTATTTAAAATTTGAGATGGTTTATAATTTTTTTTATTGACGTGTTTAGCTTTAGGCAGTATGAGAATTATTATTATTATTATTAGCACCGCGTCTTACTACCCGTTCGGGTTATACTCACTTAAGCTAATGTGTAATGGTAGGGTGATAATGAGATGAAATGAAGGACCTACAGTTGAACGTGGGATCTGAACCACGGTGGAGGCCTGGCATGAGAAATAACAGTCTTAGGGCCAGTTTCATAGTCATATTTGGTACACCTCAAGTGCGGCGCTATACTAAATACAAGACGTCACCTACCTGAAATTGAATGGAATGGGCCAGTTTCATATGCGAAACTGGCCCATTCCATTCAATTTCAGGTAGGTGACGTCTTGTATTTAGTATGCGAAACTGGCCCATTCCATTCAATTTCAGGTAGGTGACGTCTTGTATTTAGTATAGCGCCGCACTTGAGGTGTACTAAATATGACTATGAAACTGGCCCTTAATCCTTGAAAGGTCCTTAAATTTATGTTTCATATGTCTGTAAGAACCCTGTAAAAGTAACCATTTGTGGACATGACAAAAATTCTTGACCAGATGCTGGAGCGCCTTGAACATAAAGACCGCACTTAAAATATGGATATTTAACATTATAAATTGATTCATTTCCCTCTATAAGGCCTTATACCTCAAAAACAGGGAAGAGAAGGGATATTTATAATTATATTATTTTAAAGAGATGTTTTCTGTATAAAAGTCAACATTTGTGGAGGTGAAAAAAATTCTTGACCAGATGCTGGAGCGCCTTAAACATAAGGATCACCCTTAAAATGTGGATATTTTAGATGATAAATCCATTTATCTCCCTCATTAAGTCCTTATATCTCGAAAACAAGGACGAGAAGGGATACTTATAATTATATGAGATGAAAGAGAAAGGTTTTCTGCATAAAAGTCACCATTTGTGGATGTGACAAAAATTCTGGACTACAGTTGGAGTGCCTTAAACATAAGGCTATTTTAGATGATAAATCTATTCATTTATATCGTTAAGGCCTTATATACGTATCTCGAAAAAAGGACGACAAGGACTACTAAAAAATATATCCTGTAGAAGAGAAATGTTTTCTGTATAAAAGTCACCATTTTGTGGACGAGACAAAAATTCTGGACTAGATGCTCTAGCGCCTTATATATAAGAACCGCTCATAGAATATAGCTAATTTAGAAAATAAATCCATTCATCTCCCTCTTTAAGGCCTTATATCTCGAAAGCAAGATCGACATGGCCTACTAAAAATTATATGGTATAAAAGAAATGTTTTCTATATAAAACAAGGACGTGGAGGGTTATTTATAATTATGTAGTGTGAAGGAGAAATGGATACATACCTCTTTTTTATTTTCATATAAAGGTCGCATAAATTAGGGTAATCAAACAATTAAGTTAACAGAGCATTCTTTGGATTATTCTTTGAACTAATAAAACAATATAACTAACAGCGCATTCTTTTGATGATTCATTAAACTAATAAAAAATGTAATTACTTAGACATTTAAGTTGCAAATCTGCGCAACACCCCAAAATAACCAGATTAAACGGTTATGTGGATGTAGAATAGGTGGCCCAGTGATCCGTTTTATACCTTTAAAATCAGCAAAAACAAATTATATTCATTTATTTAAACGGCAGCCCTGGCATAGCGCTATCGCCAGTGTTACCACGTTGAAAATTCTATTGTATGATATGGTATTTGCCCAATTAAAACGAAATTGTGTTTATTTACTTTAAAAAAACTTAACTTTGTGCTATTCTTGTTAAAACAGTATAAGATTCACGTTTTATTGCGAATGCGAATTTTTTGTATCCCTAGTATTGGGTGTGTATATTTCTCATTAATGTATTTTTAAATTTAATTATTCTATTTATTTTTTCCCCAAAAATACATAATTCTAATCTGAATCTCTTCTAGTTTTGTTCCCTTCACCCCCACTCAAAGTCACATCGGTGTTTTCTCTTTTATCTTATCCCAACAATCACCAGTTGACTTTTCTACTTATTAGTATATACTAGTTTTTTTACAACCATTATTGTTTCCAGCCTGTGGCCTGGGTCAAATTTGTATTCAAGCCAAACATTTTCCACTACCGGCTTACTAGTCCTGTCGTAGCTTCATGTGTCTTATAATTACTGTGACCATATTGCTGACAGTGAAAATCGGGACAACTTGGCAACATTTTTCAAAAGTAGCATAAGTGCATAGGCATAAGGGGTAAGCATAAGTAAAAGAAACATATTCCAAGATTTTTTTATTCTTAGAAACTTAAAAAAACATAAATTGCAATAATATGTCATAGCTATAAAGAAATATGGGCTACGTAAAAATGGTAGTCAACACTACTGGACTCATCTCAATCTCTAAGACTAAGTGGCACACAGTAACAAGTAATTTTAAAGTTTAAATAATATGAGTTTTGAGAAAATTATATTTTGTAAAAATATAATAGGCTATTAAAAATGAAGAAGTTTTTCTGTTCATTTTCCTAATTCTACTTGTTTTCAGTGTTCCTGGCAGATGAAGATGATGGTTTGGACGCCCTCCAATCATATTTATCCGTTGAGACCAGAACTTTTTACAGATTCTTGTTTTTCTTAATGTTCTCATACATTTCTGTACACGACGTTTGTAAACAGTTCATTTGTACGACTAAAAGTGGTTTAACACAAGCAATAGTGAGGACTTTTCAGCACCCCAAAAGTTGTTTATCAATGAGAATTCCCGCTCAACTGAAGCGTTAGTTCCTGGCAGGGAAAGAACAAACTCCACAAACATCTTAAGACTATGAACAGTTATCTCATCATTTTTCAAGTCCTGGAACATAGTCAACCCCCTTTGCTCCGTCGAAATCTTCTGTTTTGCCCATTCTGTCAAAGTATTGTCTGAGAGGTATGAGTTCAGCACACTTAGTTCGTTGAAAAAACCGTCAAATGAAATGGGTGGCATACTTTCTTGAAACAGAGTCCAACTTTCTTCTAATTCTTTCCATGTCAGCTGTTTCTTTAAATCATTCCAACATAATTTACTCAAGCTTTCTACATTTGACTTCCAGAGATCTAAATAGGTTATACAATGGGTATAGAAAGAACACACAGTATCCTTAAGGTATTGTAAATCACAGCCTTGTGCCACAGCGTTTTTTCTTTGGAGATCTTTAACTTTCATTGGTAGAAATGAAGATTGTTTTCTGTCAACCAAATTTTTGTGTAAAATCAAATATTCACGTGCTGCCTCTGTTGCTGATACTCTATCTCCTTCCATCTTTTTTATAACTTCATTGAAAAGTGATGAAACATTTTGCAGAAACCATAGCCACAATTCTCCGTTTGGGTCTTCAAAAAATGATTTTAACACCACAGGAGGGTTTGCTTGGGAAAGAAAATAGCTTTTGAGGGGCTCCATCATTTGTAGAACACGATCCAAGGCAGCTAGAAGTCTAAGTCATCGTTTATGGTATTCTTTGTCAATGTATTTGCAGAGCTCCTTCAGTTCTGCCACTCGCACAGTGTAAATGTGAAAAAACTTAAACATTTTCACAATTATTACCTCAGCATCAACAGGAAGTGTATCGGCAGCACTGTTAATGCAGTCATTGACAACATGAGCCATGCAACCTACACCAACTAAGGATTTTTCAGTGCTTGCTGATAATTTACGAAAGAGTTTATTGCAGCCTTATCTTTTTGCACCCCCGAAATTCGTAATGGTGTTGTCTGCAGACATACCAACTAATTTCTTGACCAGTTCTTTGCGACTAAAAACAGAAAATACATAGTCATTCAGTTGATCACTTGTTTCACCTTGTAATGTGTCGAACTCTAAAATTTCGTCATTTATACCAGTAGGCACATGAAAATGTCGCACAAAGATTGGTACTAATTTTTCAGCACTATGGTTTGAGCTGTCAACCATTACTGTAAAACAAGACGTTTCACTCAATTCTTGTAACAACTGCCTTTGACATTCTGAAGCTATGACATTTTTTTTTTACCATGGCTTCGCTTTTTGTTCTTACAGCAGAGTATTTTGGCTCAAATAATGTGGAAATAAGCTTAAATGTGCGATCTAACGATCTAAAACTAATATTGTGTTTTATTATGTGAAACGCGAGAGCTGCCTCTTTTGCTACAATCTCATTTTTGGCTAAGTCATTCTTAGTAACGAACTTACTCATTGAAGATGTCATCGCAACAGTATTAACTCCAGCCAGGTGTTTTTTAGTCTTCAAGTGAAGCTTGATGTCAGAGAGGCCACCATGAGCAATATTAATCTCACTTGAACATTGAGTGCAAAACGCAACATGTGGGTTATGTTCACGTTTTTGTAAGAAGGGATAGTCCTTTTGTAACACATCATTAAACGAACATTTGCGTTTTTTCGCTTCTTTCTTTGCGAGTAGCTTGCTATTACCACTCATTCTTTGGAAAAATAAAGACAGAACAGCAAATAACTGCACAAAATGCAAAAAAAAAACAAAAACACGATGAAGCGAAATAGAAACGCACACGGTCACTGACTGTCACTACTCAGTATACAAATGAAAACGGAAGCTCGCGCGACCTTGAAAGGTCGTGAAGAGAGGAAGGGGTAGCAACTGGCCGCCCCACCACAACCGCCGCCACCACCACCACCGGTGCAAAGGCAAAAACACACGGAGTTTATTCAGGTATTCTCAATAAAAGTAAAATATTATAAATGTTATGACTTCGATATTTTTACTTTACTGTAACAACTCAGTTGGACAATTCGTGACATTTTGGTCGTTATTTGGGACGCCGGGACACAGCCCTTAAAATCGGGAGGTATGGTCACCGTACTTGTAATCTATCTTAAGACTAGGACAGGCACAACATCCAGTCTCCGGCCGTTAATTCATCACTGAAAAGGTAAACCCACATTTTACCAATGATAAATTTTTCGGCGATGCTCAGAATCAAACTCGTGACCCTTAGCTCAGTAGACAAACACGCTACTGATTGAGCTAAAGTGTTGGATTATCAATATATTAGTGTAAAAAAAATAAATGAGCTCATTCATTACACAACTCATTGTTACAAAGGTGATTTAGTGGGTATTTAAGACATGGGAGTAGTCTAGTATGGCGTATGGTTCCAGTTTGACCTTT
>CABFWB010001534.1:0-45454 GCA_902151455.1 Timema bartmani
GTCTAGCTAGCGGAAGGAAGCTCACCATCTCCAGCCTCCCTAGTCTGATTTCTAAGCGCGCCGAACGTGTCAAAAGTCCGTCAAATACATATATTAATCTAATTCATCCCCCGGTCCTTTAAGAAAATAATGTCGGAAGTCGACACGCACAAGCCGCGCCGGGTGTATTCATTACGATTTAAATGTGTTTTAATAAAAAAATAGTTCCCTGATAAGTTCGGAGAGTGATATCGGGTCGCGTAATCTACTGGTTATAATTAGTAATGGTTTTAAATAAACAGTTCATTGTTGTTTTATAGCGGATTTTAGTTAACTAATGATATAATTAATACTCCCCCATAATGCAATGTTACAACGGGAACCCGCGAACAAGAGATAATTATTTGAATAGTGAAAAGAATAAATAATCAAGCCCCGAGAAGTACGACCACAAACGCTATCAATACAACCTCCCGACAAAAAGTTTTGAATACATTTTACCGCGATAATTTGTCAGAGTTGATACTATTTTTAATGTATTTAGTTCAAACTTAATATTCAGATGTTTTATGGTCATACCTCGAGCCGGTATAGTGGTTTTAAATCCATAATTGAAATCAAGGATAGTTAATAAACAAGATGTTTTTAGATTTGGAATTGTTAATAAAAGGCGCTAATATTGTGGATTAAAACGAAGCTTTTTTTGCATTATAAATAACATTTGTTTTTTTAGATAGGAAAACGTATAATCTAAGGGTAGTTTACTAATATCAGATTTTTTTTTAAATTTTGTTCCAAAAAATAATAACTAAGCTAGGCCCTATAGAAAGAATGTACGATTGTGTCCTACCATATTTTTTTAGCTATGGTCGTATTAGATTTTTCTTGGATATGAATCTACTTTTTTTAATGTTGAATCTTTATGAATGTACAATTTTAGTAAAATTGTCTATTGAATAAATTAAAATAAAACTTTATTTTGTTTGGGAATCTAGAATCGCACACCAAACTGATTTCTTGGCAATGGTTTGACATCACTAAATAATTTATATTTATTGGTCATTTGTTACGTCATAAAGATAAAAAAAGGACAATTTTTTAGGGAATCTAGTATGTATCTTTTTTTACTTTTGTACTTGTTCTAGGATTGAGCTCTTTTATTATTTACTTAAAGAAAACTAAAAAAAACTGTTTTACCAACTATACAACTCTTTCTACAGATTTTTATATATGAATTAGAGGTTTTTTTTTTATGATTCCTTAGAATACTGTAGGATATAACAGTTTTTATAAAATTGTGGTACGCGTACCTCCAGGGGTGCGCCAAAGATTTCAGGATACGTGACGTAAGTCCATGGCCCCGAAAGTGGTACACGACAGACGAAAGTTTGTGGATCCTTGGGATAGCATTTCATGTTAAAAACTACCCATACTGTAGTACACCTGGCTAAGATTCGAACCCTGACCTGCCTGTCACCGGAAAATCGGAGAGCTTGTGTTTTAGCCCGATAAGGGTTGGATGAGAATAAGGTTTTATAATTACTGATCTAAGATGCAGATGAATACAACTCTTTTCTTACCCTGAAACGTCCTTTGTTCTTCTATAATCTATACCATATTAGAGCGTATTTACACGGGCCACTTTTAGTGGTGATGCGCGCCACAGCCACTAGCCACTTTTACTTATGCATAGGATTAAATTGACTCATTCAAACGGGGCCACAGCAGTGGCGAGGGTAGGCGACTGTAGATGGGCCGAAGCTCGCCCTCGCTACCGATGGTCCTGTGACGTGTCCGAACCATTACTAGCAGACTATTGTTTTGTATTGGCGCGTTTAGACGGAGCCACAGCCACCAGCCACTGACGCTAGCCATCTTATTTTAAATCATTCTCTCAGTATTGTGGAGCTGTGATCACCATGCCTAGAGCCAATAGTGTAGTTAGTATAATTCTGCACTTAACATCTTCGAATAATTCATCAAACGAGTTTTTTGGCATTCTAAAGTATCGAAAAAAAAATTAATCATCTTGTATCAAATCTTTGTATAGCGCGTGGTCAAGTCCTTTTGATGATCTTTCAATGAACAAAGGGAACATGCATTGTTCGGTTTCGCCTGCGCTTTTCCTTTCTCAACAGAAGAAGCAACAATAGTTCATTATTCTCAGGCGTCACCATTTTAACTTTGACGGGAACCAAAAATCATGCTGTAGCTATACACTGATTTTGGTTGGAAGAACAGTAGAGAAAATTCAAACATATTTATTTTTGGCCAACAGTGATAACATTTTATTTTATTATTTGTGTTATTTTATAGGTATTGATAATATCTATCAAAAGGGACAGCTGCAGATAACAAAACTTGATGATTTGATATATTAAAATTGTTTTAGTAACTTTAGTAACTAACTTCTACTGTTCTTCCTACAAAAATCATACTATAACATATAATCTACTGCAATGGCCAGTGAGTAGTGCTCGTCAGCGACTACAGTGGCAAAGTGTAGATACGCGCTCTTAGATGTAACAAAAAAAAGTTCTTTGAAATGTTGTCAGAGCTAATGTTGTACAGTAAGAAGTTCTAAAAAATATATCTAGTAGGTAAATATTAAAATGATAATTAATTTGTGTATAGCTAATGTTTTACCAAAATTAATAGTATATGTATATGTAGAACCTTCCCCCTCCACACACACTTGGAAGTGGTTCATCAAATCCAAGCGGGGTACAAAATTTCAAGGGGTAGGAGTACTGTCCTCCCCACCTTTCTGCGTCCACAGTGATTGGAGACGACACGAGATGGAATTTCGTTGCTCCTTAGACCACTATTACTTCAAAGGCCCTTTCTCTGAACAAGTGGAGTGAAGATGCCAAAGAAGGGGACTGTGCGAAAAGAATTTTGCGCTCGCTCCGGGTCAAGGCCGTTCGTTCACAGCATCCATTCTCTCGTACCCCCTACCCCTTTATCACCCCTCCCCAACTCCTTAGCGGTCAATGTCTCAACTTGAGTTGGTTATTTCCTCGCGCCAACCACCAGTAGCGAACGTACTTTGGGAGGGTGTATGTTTAGGAATTGTACGAGCGTTCACCTAGAGCAGGGATCTTAACCCGTGGCCCGCTGGCTCATGAAAACTATAAAATTATTTCAATAGAAAAAATGACAAATACAGATTTATATTTTACATAATTAAATAATAGAATTAATACATATTTTAAGTTATTTTATAAAATATTTTTAATTTATACGTGAAGAAAATGTTTATGTTTTTATACAAATGTACCTTGAACCGGGAAATGGCTGACTACTCTAGTAGACAAGGGAGGAAATACTATTTCGTGAGTGTTCGAACATAGTCTGAAGTAATAATTAATAGCCAGAGCTATTATTTATGCTTATTAGTGGGAATTACTCCATCTAGATATCATATTCTGAAAATTGAAAAATGACACCTGGACACACCTGGTCCCGGGCTCGATTCCCGTGTCAGGTGTCATTTTTCAATTTTCAGAATATGATAGTCTGAAGTGTTTGAACACAGTCGTGAATGTTAGAACATAGTCGGGAGTGTTTGAACATAGTCACATATGTGTAGCCGACGATTTCCGCACGTCTATCATAGGCTCTGCCTTAAAATATGAGTGAAGAATGATCCTGGGCACGGGACGAATCCTAATCCTGGATAGCTCAGTGGTTAGAGCATTGGCGTACTAAGCCAAAGGTCCCGGGTTCGATTCCCGTGTCCAGGTGTCAATTTTTCAATTTTCACAATAGTCGGGGGTGTTCGAGCACAGTAGTGAATGTTCGAACATAGTCGGGAGTGTTTAAACACAGTCGTGAATGTTCGAAAATAATCGGAAGTGTTTGAACATGGTCGGGAGTGTTTGAACATAGTCGGGAGTGTTCGAACATGGTCGGGAGTGTTTGAACATAGTCGGGAGTGTTCGAATACAGTCGGGAGTGTTTGATCATAGTCGGGAGTGTTTGAACATAGTCAGGAGTGTTTGAACACAGGAGTGTTTGAACACAGTCGGGAGTGTTCGAATATAGTCGGGTGAGCTCGAACAGAGTCGGGAGTGTTCGAATACAGTCGTGAATGTTCGAAAATAATCGGAAGTGTTTGAACATAGTCGGGAGTGTTCGAATACAGTCGGGAGTGTTTGATCATAGTCGGGAGTGTTTGAACATAGTCGGGAGTGTTTGAACACAGTCGGGAGTGTTTGAACACAGTCGGGAGTGTTCGAATATAGTCGGGTGAGCTCGAACAGAGTCGGGAGTGTTCGAATACAGTCGGGAGTGTTTGATCATAGTCGGGAGTGTTTGAACATAGTCAGGAGTGTTTGAACACAGTCGGGAGTGTTTGAACACAGTCGGGAGTGTTCGAATATAGTCGGGTGAGCTCGAACAGAGTCGGGAGTGTTCGAATACAGTCGGGAGTGTTTGATCATAGTCGGGAGTGTTTGAACATAGTCAGGAGTGTTTGAACACAGTCGGGAGTGTTTGAACACAGTCGGGAGTGTTTGAACACAGTCGGGAGTGTTTGAACAAAGTCGGGAGTGTTAGAACACAGTCGGGAGTTTTCGTGCTCGCTCATCACAGCTGAAACACTTGGGACGCCAAAAGAAATATATATTAATTATTCAATCCTAATATTGTCGGTACAGTATGGAGGCCCGTGAGCCAACAAGAGACAGAAACTTTGGTTCTTAGACCTTAAAAGGTTGAAGACCCTTGACCTAGAGGGAGAGTAGAAAATCCCCTAAGTAGCGAGGGAAAGTATTCCTGTTGAAATAAAATGTCTACGGGGAATAATATTGCTGGTTTATTTAAGTAGTAAGGAGCACTAGTTTTATTTTCTGATTTATGTTTAGATTTAGTTTTTTACCTTTGTGTTCGTCAATAACAATTTATCTTACACATATTTATCTAATCAAGCAGTTAGTTACGACTGTGAATTTGAATACACTTTGAGAAATTAAAGTACGTTTAATTGTTAAGTTTATTTGTTTTGTTAAGTTTGTAAGCTAAAACTTTCACAAAAATAATTTTCGGAAAGCCTCTGATAAGTTGCGAATTAGATCCTGGGCCTAGACAATTCTCTATCAATTGAGATACCCAGGATATCGTTCATGACCGCAGCTTGAAAGTATCTTCTCCGACAACTTTACATTCTATAGCTAGATTATTATTAGCACCGCATCTTACTACCCGTTCGGATTGTGCGCACTTACGCTAATGTGTAATGATAGAGTGATTGTGAGATGAAATTCAACCACGGAGGAGGCCTGGCATTCCACCCATTCACAAGTTGTGATTAAGACACGTCTTGTCAGAGGTGAAGGAAGAGTTTGGCAATCAGATAAATATGTGCCGGGACCGAGGATTGAACCCCGGACCCCCAGCACAGAAGTCCGACACTTTACCCCTAGACCGCCAGGTCTCCACCAACTTCTATAGTTAGAAAACAGCACTGGAAATACTTTTAAAATACTTTGAATTTTGCTTGTAACTTTTTTTATAAAGGCTATTTAACGTGTACTTTACAAACGAATCGTATCACCACATGACTTAAAACCTATCTTGAGTCTAGAACATGCACAACACCCAGTCCCCCGATCAGCAATTCATTCATATAAATTAGGAAAACCCAATTCCAGCCGTTGTTCATTTTCCACCATGCCAAAAATCGAACCCAAGAGCCTAAGCTTATAGCTAGACGTGCTAACAACTGAGATAAGGCGTTGGGCTCATTGACATCCAACATTTGCCCTAGTGCTTTGCAGGATAGGCAGTACGGATAGTGTTCCTTGATTTGATTCAAGAAGACACCTTTCGATCCTAGATGCCTGCCCTTTTGAGGCTTTTTCTCTCCAGAAAAATAATCCAGGTAAGATATCGGAAAATAACATTCATTTCTTAAAATAAATTTACCATACACTTTCTCAACGTGATAATTAGGAGAAAAATTGTAGAAATTGAATGTTGAATGTATCTACATTGGACTAAATAGGCTTGTAGCTTTAACGTTAAAAAAATGCATAGAAGTGCCGAAATTTGGTATTTTCACTTTTAAGGTGTGATTTTTTTATTTTATTTTTCGAAAAACAAAAAGTAGCCCGTGATAGTGCTTAAAAAGACGGAAAAAAATTATCCCTGGTTGATTGAAATCGGTTCACAGCTTTTTTCAATAAAAAATCAAAACCGCGAAAAATTGCCATTTTTTGACATTTAATTACTGGGATCGTAATTGTCGTAAGAACTTGTTTCGGGGCTTAAATTGTAGCTCATGTTGGTGCCTACATACAATAGAAATTTCGTGCAAAAATAATCATAACTTTTTGCGGAAATCGTGAATATGTAAAAACAGGTGCTCCCGAAAAACTACTTGAAAGCGGCCAATAATGGTCATATAGTGATTTTTCAAAGCGCTATATGTTCGCAAAGAGTTTATCTACAACCCCCATATAATTAAATGTAAGCAGAGTCCGATTTAATACCTAAAAAACGCGTCTGAAAACCGGGGTGTTTGTTGCTTCGGGCGCTCTGGCGTGCGAGCGGAGAAGTGGCGACGTAAAGGGGGAATCCTCTCTGGCGGCCGGGCTTCGAGCGTTGGAAAGGGATCGCGCGCGCCTTCAAATTCGTTCAGCCGGAAAAAATCTTGAAATCTCGGCAAGTACTGGACGAAAATTGATGTTTCTTTTATTTAAAGTGGCGCATCTCGAAATATTAATAGTGGGCATATTATTGACGTATAAAAAGCAAATGGTGAATGGCTATTTTTGACGATTCACATAGGCATTGTATTATTTGCCATTTTTTATTTTTAATCGAAACATTGATATTGTCTCGGTGTTTTGGGAACATAAATAACATCAAAGTTAGTAAAAAAATTGTTATCAACATTTTTTATTGTTATTGCTACTATTTTCATAATTCTTATTTAGTGCTAACGGGCTCCATAAGCATTGCATATGAAGTTATGATGGTATATGAAGAAGATTAGATAAATGTTTTGAGTGTCAAATTGACTTTTTTTAATATATTATTATTATAACAGTATAACATTATTTTTTTTAATAAAATAAATGTTTAATAATCTAAATCTCATGTGTTTTACTTACATTCATATTTATGCATGATCCAGACCTATAATTTTGTATGCAATGCTTATAAAAAATAACAATACCAATAAAAAATTTAGTAACAAATTTAATTAAAATTAATTAAATTAAATACCATGATAATATTTTTTTTAACATCGTGTCTTATCACCCATTTGGGCCATACGCTATTTACTAATTACACCAATGGGTTAGGAATGAGGAAGGTTGAATTTAGATTATGTTTACCCGCATTTACGTGGAGAGAAAGTGGGAAACAATATAGGAAAAACCAGCCTCGGTACACGTGACTGGGATAGAATCATGATCTCCCCGTCATATGCAGTATAGTCTACTCTCCTTAGACCATTCGGCCACTGAAACGGGTACCATGATAATAATTTGATGGAATATGTTGATCATGTTTGCAATATAACATTTACAAATGTTATTTAATGCCTGAAAATGCAAATTGAACCTTGTACCTAACCAGGACAGTGCTCTAACAATAAGTAAATATATAATTATTTTTTCAACATAAAAACCGTTATTAATTTTCAACCTTCGATTTTGCTTCGGAAATATTTCGTGTGTATAGTTCACTTTTGCTTTTTTTTTTTGTTGGGATTGAAAAAGTGGACTTATCACATCCCACCATGATAGGTTCATATTTTTTGACTAATGACATAATAAGTTAACGTTTCCCAAACTAGGGCCCACGACGTCTAAATAAAATAAATCCTAGTTTATAAAATGACAAAAATAGAAGGCGATCCCTCTTCAAATGGTTTATGAAGATTTGTGTCGACCTCTCCACGGTCCGGGCCCTGTTTACCCCGGTTGTAAATTGACCCATCCGGGGCTTGAACCAGGAACCTAATGTCTCGGAACACGCATGCGCCAGGATTGAGTGATGAAAGAGTGGGGGAAGGGAGGTATCCCTCATTCTGACTGTAATGGGAGTGTGGTCGTTTAAGTTGGTAACATGCGATAGTTTTAATTGAATGTTTTGGCTGGTTCATTTACAAATATGTATAATCATTACAATCCCTATCCAGTAGTTGTGTTATCTTTAATTTGATCCAGTGGTATTTTTTCGCCTTTTATCAGCTGTTTTAAGGTTATCTGTTCGATTCCCGTAAGGGCTTAGCTTTTACTCTTAGGAGATTGTGTTTATTCCCTTTTACAAAATGATAAAAATTAACGATCCGAAGTCTGGTCGATGGGGTAGGCTCAAAATGAACTAGGGCACATAAGCCAATATCCAGCACAATGGCATTGGAACGTATAGCTGTAGTGTTACAAGATTAATAGGGATGTTACTAACAAATTGCACCAACATTTGACACACATACACTGTTGTGCACGGGGGTTATGACGTGAGTCCTTATATGTTTAGTTTTCTGGAGGTCGGGGCTCGAATCACTGACTAGGTCAGCTAAAGTGTTTTTCCTAAATGTTTTTCAACTTCCTCCGTGAAAATGTGGCTACATTTCCTGCAAATTATAACGTCCTCATTCCTACTCTACTGATGTAATAAAAAATTATGACCAGGATAGACTTGGAATTATTGAGGGGGGGAGGTGGAACGCATTTGCTTGTAGAGAAGATGAAAAACCCCATTTGATTGTATATGAAAAAATTGCCCCGGTCGGTCATTGATCCCCAGCTTCTAGAGTCGGAATCAAAAAAGCTAGCAGCCACCTGATGGTGAGTAAGCGCCTATCAGGCAATAATTCATTTTACTTTTTTATTTTCTGGATATTATTGTATAGTATGTAAAACAAACAAATGATAATTTGAGCAGATATCTTGTGTTCGCTTTAATTAGTAATATTTTCAATTCCCATAGGTAGTGTCAGCTCACTGAATAATATGACTTCTTTTTTTTACCACGTATGAAGACGGTAAGTTATATATTTTTATTTTCTGTGATCATGTTAAACGCATCGACACCCATTACTTTTAAATGAAACTTAGATTTATCCGTATTATTCTGCTCATATTCCTTCACGCAAAAACTTTCCTTTTACAAACACATTTTAATGTACGTATTTTTCACATAATTATATTAGTTACCTTTTTTTTAATGAAGAAGGATGACAAACTGTACTCTCTTCACAGCATTAATTTCCGGTACAAATTTTACGATATTCCTACAAATTGATATTAAATTAAATTATAGCACCGCGTCTTTACAACTTGGTGTTCTCATATTATAAAATAGTGATTATTTAAAATTACCATTGGTGACATTCACATTTTAAGTTGTGATAATAATTCTTTGGAAAAATATAGATGTGCTATTTATTGCTAATTTTGACGATACAGATCAACAACGGACCAGATTTTTACTATTCGGAAAATATTAGGAAAAAAGTGTAAATTCAGCATGACGGTACATCACTTACCCATAGATTTGAAAAAGGCCTATGATTTAGTAAAAATAAACATATTAAATGAAATTTTAGTTAAGTTTGGGATACTCATAAAATGTATCAAGCTGATTGGATGTCACTAATCAAATATTTTCGGAATACATAATGAGTTGAAACAAGTAGATGCACTTCGCCCATTACTTTTAAATCTAGACTTAGTGTTATATGTTATTAGGGTAATGCAAGAGAGTAGGGAAGGGTTGATTAAACGGTTCAATGCGTCTATTATGATAAGCAGATGATTTAGGCAATAGTAAGAAAACTGTTGCAAGAAATGCAGAAATTTCATTAGAGGCTAGTATGAAAATAGGTTTAGAAGTGAACGCTGAAAATACTACGTATATGATCAAACAAAGAATACAGATCTAGGAGAGTGGAGGAGGTTACATAATGATGATTTACATACCCTGTTGGCATTGTTATCTAGAACCGTGTTCAGGATACTGATTGCCAAACCCATTAAATAAGAAGACCTGGGTGCAGATGGGAGGATAACATTAGAATGGACCTGAAAGAGATATGGTGTAATGAGGTAGACTGGATAGAACGAGCTCAAGATATGGATAGGTTGCGTAGTTTTATAGGTGTGGTAATGTAACTTTCAAGTTCCTAACGCCATAGAGTAAGTAAGAACCAGTGTTTTTTATTCAGAATTTTTGGACCAAAACTTTGACAATGAAATGACTCTCATGTTATGTAGCAAATAAGATGGCGCGTTCTTGTATACTTCTTTCATATTTAACGATGGTCTTTTTTTTTAAGAAGGCTGTAAATCTCTCTCGTTAATAGAACGAATTGGATCCATGATTCTTCGTTAGCCGTTACTATTGGACCATGACCCACGTCAGTGGGCACGCGGGCAGATTCAGGGGGGCTCCTTTACGTAAAAAAATTACTAACTTAAGTTCTGTGCGTTGTTAATGTTTATTAACATATAATGTAAACTGTGTACAGGGCAAAACAATTTTGAAAGTTTTCTTATATTACTAAGCCAGGCCCACATTATTCTTACCCTTACAAAAAGCTAACAGCTGGTTCCGGATAGAAAAAAAAACACACACACACACGTGCGCTATGGTTGCGGCAAGACTTGTTGCTGTAAAAAAAGAAATGGGCCTTTGGGGAGTCCTCAAGAAACAAAGGCCTGGGGAAACTGCCCCCCTACCCCCCTCTCCCGCCTTTTTACTGTCCTGTTCCATACGCATGTCTCGAGCGTCCTGACTCAGAGGATCTCAAGACACCAGAGGAAGCGAATACAATCAATCCTATCTTCCCTCATCCTTTTTTTTTCTGCGTGTCTTACTATCCACCCGGGCTATCCGCTATCGATTATTTTAGAAGTGTAGGGATGTGGAAGGTAGGAAATGTGTCCGTATTTTAGTAGAGGCAGAGAAGAAAATATATTTAGGAAATCCATCCTCAGTATACCAGGCCACATATTTGAACCATGACCTTGCGCGTCACAGACGAACAAGACCAAGACGAGAGTCTTGACGTTTTTACTCTGCGTGCCCACCGATGCGAGGTCTTCATCCTCGTTATGTCATCCTAAGTACACAAGGACAGACAAGTTCAACCTGAAGCGTTTCCATCCTCTATTTATTTTTTTTTCAACCCGGTGTACCTGTGTATTGATCCACACAACCCCTGCAATGTAGCGAGCAGCCAGGGGTGAAGGGAGGGTAACTTGAGCTGTACTGCGCGCGGCATACCTCCACACTTTACCTGAACCAGACCGGCTATTTTTAGCGCTCTCTTCCATCCCTTAGCTCCATTTCCCCCTTGCCCTCTTCCTGCTTCTCCTAGAGATCGTGATTCCAACTTGAGCTTGACCTACGTAATATTATCTTTCCTTCGTCCTTTGTGTGGCATTTGAGAGATAATTTATATCCGGGATCTAATGCCTTTTCAAACTGGGAACCATTTGTCAACCTGCGAGAGGAAGGCGAGGGAGGAGAGCACTAGGACATATGGCTCCCCGTACACCCCCCCTTAACCCCAAATTATAATAATTTAAAAATGTAAGCCTGTGTTAATTGTAGTATAAACATTTAAAAAAATGTTTATACTATCACAAGTAATATTTGTTTGGATTGGATTAGTAATTAAAATAGAAATGAAGAGGGTTAGGGGATAAAATCTCTTCTTTCCCCCCCTACCGCATGGACATGGTCTCAAAAAGGTAACTGCTCTAATGTGGGCTGCTCCATTTTTGAGTATGGTGTGTATATTGAGGTGTGAAACCCCTCTTCTGATTGTTACTAGAGGGACTCAATTTTCCAAGATTTTCCGGAGGTCTCATCTGAGGCGGTTGATACCTAATTCCCCCCTACCCCACCCACCCCAAGCTAAATCTTTGATTTCATCCCTGGATGAAAGTGTGTTTTAAATAACGCCACCAGCACTTGTCTGGGAAGTAGTTGAGATCTAACATAAGTTGTCGCACCATAAGTTGTTCAATTTGTCAAAAAGATTAATTCAAGTCCTCTCCCTTTCGTTGAGCCATAGGGAGGTAGGTGGGAGCATGGAGTGTCCTGCGTGAGCTATTTATAGACGACCCCTTTCGGATCCTGGCGGGGCAGTTTCCAGAGCTCCCTTGCCCTTTATCGACAACCCTTTACTCCTCTTTTCACCCTGACTAGAGCTTAAGGAAAGGGAAAGGGTGTAAAAAAAGTTACAGCAAATCCCTCCCGCCCGGGAGACACACACACACCTTCAAGATAACTAATATGTTGTGTTTTGTTGTTCCTGCTTTCTAGTGTCATTATCGGAGAATAGAGAGGTTACGTTTTTGCAACTCAGGAGCTACTAACGACCTAATTAAAGGGGCAGGGATGAGTAACGTTGCATAGAAAAAGAGTGCATCCGCATTAACTGCGAGAGGGAGTGGGAAAACTACCCTCAATCATTCGTTCAAGGCTTGAACGTTTACCAGTAATCCAGTATTTTAGGAACTTAACGTGTTAAACCGCGTGAACACCTGTGCAGGTACAGTTAAAATGGTAAAACTTGTTGGATACAACCAAGTGGCTTTTACCAGTTTATCAATTTTCAAAGATGTACCATAAAACAACCTTTATAAAATATATACTAGTGGATAGTTGTAGCGATGGCTGCAGATTATAGCGCTAAAATGAATTTAAAACTTTTTAATTGGAAAACCGGGTTCAATTCCCGGCATGGCCGAAAAAAAATATCATAGGTGAAATGTGGGTTTCCCCTTTCACAGTGATGAATTAACGACTGGGGGCTGGATGTTGTTTCTGTTCTGGTTTTAAGTTAATCTGTAGGTCGTGTGCTGATATGATCAGTATGATCAATCTGATCAGAAAGTGCACGTTAAATACCAAGAATAAATGAAACATTAGGAAATGTTTTATAGAATGCGGCCTCTTTAGAATTTCTAGCTATATGTTTACTCGTCAAAGGCTATTAACTTTCCAATGATGTTGGGTTTACGTTGTTTAATTTTAAGCGAAACGTATATTATTCTCCTTCACAACACGATGAAAACTAATCGACCCATCTCCCAGATCTCTCTATATGTATTTGTTGCACCAAACCACTCATTAAAGAAATGAGATGCTATTATTTTTATCTAAAGATAAAATATATTTAATCTATTGATTTACAACCATACACAAATCATGGCTTCTATGGTGATGAAAACAAATAATGATTGTACAGATGAGCAATTGCGCACACAGCGGAAAAGCGGAAAATTTGCTAATAAAGTTGGGATTTCGTTGGAAGCTACTATTTTTGCCGACATTCTGGACCCTAACCTTTAAAACGAGTTATTGTTTGTCAAAATCGGCTCAAATGTTTTCTCGTAATCTCGTATTATCATAAACTAGGAGTGATTATCTGTTTATCTGTTTTATTACGTTATTTTAAATTTTAAATGGTCAAAAATAAAAATTGTTTCAATGTTTGAAAAAATGTTATTATGATAAACTATTTATGTAACGTGAATAATAATTTATATTCACCATGTTTATATTTATTATTATAATCCTCTGTTATAATAAGATCTACGTTCATAGCTTTTACTCAAGGAGATTAATATTGTAATTCTTATGTAATTCATCTAAACTTAACTTAATAAATAAATAATTACAGAAAACGGACTTATCAAATAATACATATATTTATTATATATATATATATAATATATATGTATTTTTATCATCTTCTTAAGTTAACAACCCCAAGTTTGGTTTGATGTGATTTCTATACATCGACGCTTGAGCATACATTCAACCCTTCGGCTGGTTAGTGCTGCCTGCACCATACTGGTAGAGAAATCCCATGCACTAGGGGATTCAAATAGTGTAGTGGTTCCCCGTTGCCTTCCGCACTGGATCTCTATGAGTGAACGTGAAAGGGCCCACCAATTTTGGCGGGAAAAGTATTTTTTTCACGTACCTTCCAGGGTTAGTTTACATGTCACAATCTACAAGGGACCTACGACTTTACTTCCCATCCGAAAGAAATTGTGTTACTGATTTTTATCGCTCAAGAAAAATCCGTCGACTCCTTGTGGGTTTGAATCCATGAATATCGGGCCCTGAAGCGAGCACTTTGTTCCAAGACCACCAAGGTTGACCAGATAATTATATATATATATAAAGATATATATATATAAAGATAGGCATACTTTGTAGGTGTGACAGTGAACTTTCGAGTTCCTAATGCCATAGAGTAATTAAGTATAATTATAAATTTTATATATATATATTTTATTATATATTATATATATATTACTATATACTATATAATATATACTATATTATATATATATAAGCCTATATGAAGTACTAGGAGTAGCAATAGTGTTTTAAAACATTTGTTCAGAATGGTTCACTATGAGGTTGGCAACATAATTTGAAGTTTTTAGAAAAATTCCAAGTTCAAATTCAGGATATAGTGAGAACTGTTAAAATAAAAAATAAATTGCATAACTATATGGATGATAAATACAATCATCCGATCTATTTTCTTCTAACGTATTAATTTCACGTTTCTGTTTGCTGACCTCAAATCCTTGCTCGAATTAGTGTAAGCTTAGTTTTTCAGTCCACTACGACCAGACGAAAATGTAGGTTTAATCAGAACTCAAGTCGAAACAGTGGCTCTTTATTGTACAGCTCGTAATACTGATGTGATCTCGTGTTTAGAAAGTGCACGTAAGGGGCGTTGTGCGGTTAAGCCCTCCTCCCCCCCCTCCCCAGCGAGCACGTGTTGGCGGAGCAGGTGTGAGCTATATTTGTTCCCGGATTCTCTGCAGGAGACGAGCGTAGACAATCCACGAGAGAGTCTGCGACAGCACAAAATGTCACTATTAACTCACACTTCTGTCGCTTTGGACGTCCTTCACAGACCCTAGACGGCAGGGCTTGACGTACCCCCCCCTCTCCTTCTGCTCCTTCCCCGTTTTCTGCCTGTCACGTGGCGAGGTCGAGGGTTCGAACCACGTGCTTGTCTTGTGGACGCATAACTTTGTTAGGAAACACCTCTACAGCAGAGATCCCAAACTGTAGGTCGCAAAAAGTTTTTGAAATGTGAAAATTTTGTAACTATTTTAAAATAGAAAATTATATATAAAAAAAGAGGGATAAATAAGGCACATTATACTGATACGGGAATTGGGTTTCATGTTCGTGGCGTGGATGTCAATGACATTATCAACATAAACCGAAAACACACGCATCCTTCGCGCACGCCTCATGTTGAGGAATAGAGAAGTTTTTGTAAAATTATATTCAATAATAAATTTTTTTTAAATTGTAAAAATTAATTAAATTAAAAAATCCCCCCCGTCTCATGTCCATTAAAGCTAGATGGGTCGCGAAAATTTGTCGTTTTAAAAATTTATTCGTGGCGTGGTTCTAAAAAGTTTGCGAAGCACTGCTCTACAGTGTTCGTAGATTACGAACTCCGGCCATCTCCTTTTCATTATTTTTTTATCTGTTCTTTTAAGGTGGGGTAAATGAAACACAAGCTATGCTTAGTATTTGTTACAGTTTTTATTACAAAAACACATTTTTTTGGACAAAATAAAAATATTATGTTCAACTGCCTGATGCCTAAATGACACATTTTGCAGAATTACTGTTCAGATTATTAAGGGGATCGCCTTGGTAAGCTAGACGTTCAGCACTATCGCAATCTATGAGGTGTGATTTTAAACTATGTTTCATGACGAAAATAAAATTAAAAGATTCTCACAGGGTTCTTTTGTTCTCGACAATATTTTATTGATAGAAAAAAAAAGTCTGAAAATGTGATACTAGCTCATTTTCAACTACGTTTTAAGCATATTTGGGGCTAGACTTCCGCTAACTAATACAATTTTTTTTTTATAGGCTCACAGCAGAAAATTAAGATATTTGAGAACTAGTAGTGAGCTTTCCTCTTTTATTTACCTTGACGGGGTTCAATCCTCGGTCCCGGCACATACTTATCTGAGTGCCAAACCCTTCCTTCACCTCTGACAAGACGTGTATTAATCACAACTTGTGAATGTGTGGAATGCCAGGCAAGGTCCTCCATTTCATCTCACAATCACCCTACCATTACACATTAGCGTAAGTGTGTATAACCCGAATGGGTAGTAATACGTGGTGATAGTAATAATAATAATATTTACCTTGATATAAGAAGTATCTTAGCTTTGTTTCCTCTCTTTCTTATTGATATGACAAAGAGTGGTTGTTGAGGAAGAGCGAAAGGTAGTAGAAGTCTAGACAGACTAAAGTAGCCCCATGGCTTCTTTGGTGCTGACTGGCAGCTCACGGCTGACTTCTGACAGTCAACATTGAGGTATATACCTAAATGTTGACTGTCAGAAGTGACAGCTGCTAAACACATGTTTTTGCAGATCATATGCTTCGGCGTAGGGATACAAAATTTGGTCTGGTAACTTTTCAGAGCTGTCAGTCAACACCAAAGAAGTCGTGGGGCTACTGTAGAGAAGTAGTTACAAAAAACTATACAGACCGTTGTATTTATAAGCCGTGTGGCTGGACAGTGATTGATACTTTCTCGCTGACCGAGGCGGCAGCCTTAAGTGTAGAAAATTAACCGAACACATTTACTGAGGCGGTATTCGTTTTATGTTGACTAACTGACCCAAATTCGGATTTCCTTCCATCCACCTTAACTGGTCGTTTCAGCGCTAACGGTCCAACTTCGATAGTTCTTAAAATATTTTTTAAACTTACTATGAATTTATGAAAATTGACTATATCAAATTGTTTGGTAGGATGATCCCATACCTACTGGGTTTTTTTTGCAGGACAGTTCTTTTTTTTTCCCCCTACAAAACAGGTGGTAGTACGTACACCAATAAGTAATGCTTGGCTGACCGAAACCATTGGTGAGTCCTGATGTTCTCCGTTTTTGTTCCTCCTTTCGATGTGTGTCTTTTTTCTAACTTTGGCGAGGTCCCTTGTGTCTGGTACGGGCTACGTGATCAATCTTGGTTCAATCTGTATTGATGCGTATTTCAGATACTTTCGAGAAACCATCACGCTGACAGAAGCGTCAGACTCGTCAAGTATAGTTTGATGGTGATAGGGTAAGTCTAGGTTTGAAACCTGGCCGGATGTACTGAGATCCCCCCCACCCCCTAAAAATATATTTATATCACTCCTTTCACCCAAATACAGGTACATTCTTTAATATAAATTCGACCATATTCATTCCTTTCCCACCAGTGTGAATTTTCTGATAGTCTCAATGGGCAGTAAGACTCAGTGCACGCGAAATAAATACACGCTGAGTACCTCTATTTCGGGAATAAAATAAAATGCTCGTTTGCATCTTTATTTTATTGGAATTCATTTTAGATCCAGAGGAATATGATCTTCAGAGATAACTCAACGCCAGTGAGAATTAAAGAATTAATCATCATTATTTTTAAGCCTTAATATCTATAGGGGGGATGAGGAGTGCATTTCTGTAAACATGAACGCGCATTAACGTAGACAATTACCAACCCCTATTAAAAAAAATCACCCCCTATGAACCCAGCCGAGATTCGAACCTCAAACCTCAGCGTCGCTGAAAATCTGGTTTATTGTAAATGTTAATGCCTTAGACCACGTGACCACTGGTGCAGGGGGTCAAAAGTATCAAATTGCAACAATCGGTAATAATTTCCCTTGCCGAAAGGGTTAGTGGGTTGCTGAAACCTGTTTTATTGAGCTGACATGTTTAGTTTTAAGCAATACTGGACTAGAGGAGGACCAGAGGTTGTTGAAATGATCCACTCTATATACTCTAGACTCTAGAGCATAGATAGGCAAACTACAGCCCGCGAACCAAATACGGCCCGCCGGTGGGTTCATTCCGTTCCGCGGAATAAACAATTAAAATGTATTGCGTTGTAGAGTAGGATTCACAACAAAATTTCATTGTTATAAAACCATGTCAAAGCAACATTTCCAAACTTGGTAAATCATGCCCCAAAATATATATGCCAATATTTGCATCCTAATATTCATGCGAACAAGTGTTATCAACCATGAAACTTATGGAAATGGATCCTAGAAACCGACTTACTGATGAGTGATGAGAATCTGCCTTTCCTCTTGATAATCCCCTCCTCACAGTTTCACTCATCTCACACCCCATCATAAAAAACATACTAAGCCAGTATAATATGTATGTTTTTAATTTTTTTTAAAGAATTTTGAAGAAATAATAACTAATGAAAGCCTTTGGCCCGCCAACTAAAAAAAAAATTGTGGCCCTTCTCTAAGTAAGTTAGCACATCCCTGCTATAGAGTCTAGACCAGTGATTTTCAACCTGGGGGTCGCAAGTTTTGTGAGGACTATAACCTTATACTGTCTTTAATCTTTTACGAGATTTTGATGAGTAAAGTTAAGTTCAAAATCCAAATAGTAACTGAATATTTTGGTTAGCTAACACCGACTGCATGTTTACCGACACAGTTTCAGCAGCCTCATATTTGGGTGAGTGAGTGGTACTGCAAGCGCTCGCTTTGTTCAAATGCAGAATATCCACCAAGATGGTCATTCTCTTCTGTGAGATCTCGTTCGCTCTCGTGTAAAAGCCGAGTGTTAGCGAAGCCTGAGTCAGCCTGCTTCCCTTAGTGGCCAACCACCGATTGTGCACAGTGTGTGCTTATCTGGAAATTTTGTAGTTTTCATTTCTGTGTGTTTCCATAAGATTTCCTCTTTTGTTCACAAAAGTGCATGTGAATAACAACATAATTCATATTGACATGGATAAATTCCTAAAAAGAAGTTTTGCTAGTTGCAGCCCTCTTCGGAGAGTATGAAACCTAACAGCTGAAGCGACACCTGGAATCAAAACACAACCAGCATTCAGGAGAACCGGGTGATTTTTTAAAGAAAAAATTGGAAGAATATTCTGGACAGACCAAATCAATGATAAAAATGACAAGTATTCCTACCAAGGGACTTCTGGCATTATACAAAGTTTCATATATGATCGCAAAATGTAATAAGCCTCATTCTATTGGAGAAACACTCGTTTTGCTTGCTGCTATCGAAATCACTGAAATATTGTTTGACAAAGCATCTGCAGATCTAGTCCGGAAGATCCCTCTGGCAGATAACACAATGGGAAGACATCACAATGGGGTTATCTGACATGGTGCAAGACATATAATAACAACTCACCGAAGCTTTGAAAATGTCAAAATTTGCAATACAGGTCGACGAAGCCACTGATTCAGTGAAGGATGCCCACCTTATAGCTTATGTTCGCTACATCAATAACAGATCTGTCAAAGAGGATCTATTGTTCTACAAGCCGATCCCGGGAAGAGCCAGTGCTGAGGGACTTTTCAAGATTTTGGATGATTTTCTGACAACAAATGAGATGAAGTGGGAAAATTGTGTTGGGATGTGCAGTGTTGGTGCTCCTGCCATGTCTGGAGAAAGAAGTGGTTTACAAGCTCTCGTGAAAGGAAAGGCTCCCAACACCTTCTGGACTCACTGTATGATCCACAAGGAGTCACTTGCATAAATAAATGGTACGGCACACCGCACAGACTTTCTCTCTCTTTCTATAAACTCGTAAGATTTCTGAACGGAATAATGTACATTGTATCATCACCACTCCACATAAGAACACGCATAAAATAATATACAATGATATAGAATCAATGAGAAAAGAGGCGCATCTTTGTCCACCTAAGAACATTTCAAACAGTTTAATGTCTTCCAAAAGGGTCAACACTTCGTATTAAAATTTCGATTTCTGGTTAAAATTTTAACATTTTATAAGGTGTTGCAGATCTTCAAGTCATCGCATTGATATTTAATTATTCATTTATACATTTTGACCAATAAAAAATGTAAATATTGACTATTGAGTCTAAAATGGAGATAGATCATTGCTATGCAAACATTTCTCCTAAGAGCTTTAAGGAAAAATAACATACTTTTTTAGATACTTATATTTAATTACTCTATGGCATTGGAGAATTATTGCGTTAAGACTTAAGTAGTATATGTTTACAACTAAAGCTCACAAAATTGTATTAATATATTTGCAAATATCTCAGAAACTGTTGCTTTTATAAAAATATATGTCAAATAAAAGTTTTTTATTTCTAATAGTCCTACAATTTTGCAATGATAAGTTGTTTAGTTTCTCAAATAGTTGTGGAGATACGGAAATTAACGCTTCTGTAAAGTACCCTAAAAATCATTTTCATAGGAAAATGAAAATAGCCAGTTTATTTATAATCTTAATCAACGCCTAGATACGAATTTTAATCAAAATCGTTTGAGCAGATTTTGAGAAAACCAAATTTTTCTCTTTTCGCCCTTCAGTAAACTACCCTTAATTTTAAGTTTTTATAGACACACAGACAGACGGCATTGCAAAGACTATTTTTTAGGGTTCGGGGGGTCATGAGACGTCGACATCCATCAACATTTCAGGTTAGTTTTTTTTTACGGTCGCAATACTTAAACTTTAATGTCCAAAAAGTTAAAAAAATTCATATAATTGCGTATAGATTGAAAGTTATTGATTTTATAAAAATATGTTTCGGATAAAATATCTGTATTATAAATATATATACATATTTGTAATGCTAAGTAATTTCATATCTCAAATAGTTTCGGAGCTATTATAAAAAATGTTAATTTACGCATCAGACCGGAGCCCTTAAAGCCATTTTGCCGAAATATTGAGAGTAGCCATTTTGTTTGGAATATTTATTAATGTTCATAAATGAAATTTAATCAAAATCGTTAGAGCCGATTTTGAGAAAATCGACTTTTTCTCTTTTTGCCCTTCAGTAAACTACCCTTAATTTTAAGTTTTAATAGACACACAGACAGACGGCATTGCAAAGACTATTTTTTAGGGTTCGGGGGGTCATGAGACGTCGACATCCATCAACATTTCAGGTTAGTTTTTTTTACGATCGCAATACTTAAGCTTTAATGTCCAAAAAGTTAAAAATATATATATAATTGCGTATAGATTGAAAATTATTGATTTTATAAAAATATGTTTCGAATAAAATATTTGTATTATAAATATATATACATATTTGTAATGCTAAGTAATTTCATATCTCAAATAGTTTCGGAGCTATTATAAAAAATGTTAATTTACGCATCAGACCGGAGCCCTTAAAGCCATTTTGCCGAAATATTGAGAGTAGCCATTTTGTTTGGAATATTTATTAATGTTCATAAATGAAATTTAATCAAAATCGTTAGAGCCGATTTTGAGAAAATCGACTTTTTCTCTTTTTGCCCTTCAGTAAACTACCCTTAATTTTAAGTTTTAATAGACACACAGACAGACGGCATTGCAAAGACTATTTTTTAGGGTTCGGGGGGTCATGAGACGTCGAAATCCATCAACATTTCAGGTTAGTTTTTTTTACGATCGCAATACTTAAGCTTTAATGTCCAAAAAGCTAAAAATATATATATAATTGCGTATAGATTGAAAATTATTGATTTTATAAAAATATGTTTCGAATAAAATATTTGTATTATAAATATATATACATATTTGTAATGCTAAGTAATTTCATATCTCAAATAGTTTCGGAGCTATTATAAAAAATGTTAATTTACGCATCAGACCGGAGCCCTTAAAGCCATTTTGCCGAAATATTGAGAGTAGCCATTTTGTTTGGAATATTTATTAATGTTCATAAATGAAATTTAATCAAAATCGTTAGAGCCGATTTTGAGAAAATCGACTTTTTCTCTTTTTTCCCTTCAGTAAACTACCCTTAATTTTAGGGGTAGATATCCAATTCCAAAAACCCCTCGGGGCAACCCTATGAAAACCCTAGATATCAAGTTTCAGCTCAATCGGTAAAATAGTTTAGGCTCTAGTTGGAGGTACAGACAGACAGACAGACAGACAGACAGACAGACAGACATTCAAAAACCACTTTTTCGGATTCAGGAAGTCATGAAACGTCAAAATTCATCAAAATCTCGAGTTCGATTTTTTTGACGATCACAATACTTTCTCTACCTGTAAGATAGAGAGAAAGTAAAAAACGTGAGAACTAAGTGTTGTCTTTAGTTCTATCATTAAAATAGTGAACTATATTAAGACAAGACCAACTGAATCACGTTTGTTTGTTGCTTTATGCGAGGGAGCAGAGGCTGAACACAGTGCTCTCTTACACTACTCTGATGCACGCTAGTTGTCACGTGGGAAAGTGCTCTCAAGGGTGTTTGAACTGAAGGATGAAATTATTCTTTACCTCAAAGAGAGTGATTATCCCGGGAATAGAACTGAGATCAATGAAAACAGTTTCTTGTTCAAACTAGCGTATCTTGCTAATATATTTGAAAGACTTAATATTTTAAATACATCACTGCAGGGGTCTGGATCAAACATTTTCACTTCAAGTGACAAGGTGAGCGCTTTTATTGGGAAACTGGATCTATGGCTGGCTAAGGTTGAAGAAGGTTTTCTTGACATGTTCCCAAGACTGAACGAAACGCTTGAAGAACATGACAATGTGTGGCATGATTTTAACACATTTTTTATCACTGAGCACCTCAAATTGCTAAAATTAAGATTCAATAAATATTTTAAGGAATCTGTTGATGATGTCAGTCAAAATGAGTAGTTGTTCTCTTGCCGTTTTCCAAGTCATATCTCTGCGAAACCGGATTTTCTTCTGTGGCTACCATTAAAACCAAATATAGAAATCGGCTTAACGTTGAGCCGGATCTCAGATTGACTATTTATTCACTAGTGCCAAGATTTAATAAGCAATGTGCATCAATGCAGGCTCAAAAATCCCACTAACTGTGCAGCTTATGTTTATTTTATTTTGACATTATTTATGCTATCTATAAACTTTGTTTTTTTAAATTGTTTATTAAAAGTGAGTGATACATTTAATAATAGCTATATAATCATTTATGTCAATTCAAATTATAAGCTCCAAACGCAAGGGGTCGCGACATTCTCAGAGGCAAAAATTGGGGTCGCATTCCAAAAGAGGTTGGAAACCACTGGTCTAGACACAGTAAGCCGATATTCAAGCCCAACGTGGTTCACTGAAAGTCTTTCTATTTCCATGCTGTGGGCTCCTATTCCCCCCCCCTCCCCCCCCAGGTGAAGCTGTAGTGCAGTTACTTAAAATTAATTCTCAACCTCTTTGCTTTGAATAAATATTTGTATATACATTGTGGTAGACAAGGCATATAAAATAGAAACCTGATTTATTCCTATTTCTGCAAATCAACCCAAGCTGGTCTTCCAAATGAACTTTATAAGCAACTATAGTTGTACTAACTCCAGGCTACATAATCATGTTGGACGCCAGTAATTACATTTAGATTTTGATCGGAAGGAAATATTTTTGACAATTATTATTGTAGAAGTTACTAAGACAATAATCATATGTAATCACCTGATCTTTCAGCTGTCACTTTTAATCTACATTAATAAAATGACGAGTTTGTTTATCATGAGTACTGCATGATATCTACCTTACATAGAGGGATGAGCTTTTAAAATTAGTAATCCCTGTACACAAACATGTGCACCTAACACTGGAATTGAAAATGTTTGATTAGTTTGGTTTTTTTAATTTATGAAAAACTGGGCCGGAAGAAATAAAATGTAGAGATTTTTTTTCTTGGTCTGTTTGAAGTAAAGAAAATCGTTGCCCGGGGTGATCACGAAATGCATTGCGTGGCTACCCTGGGCAATGCCAAGTAATTCTGCTAGTAACTTATATAAATACCTTTAAAATATCAATAGAAATAAATAAAAATGATATCATTGTTAACTGCTAAAATAGGGTATGTTTGGATTTTCTAAAAGTTCCTTCTTACCAAAGGCCTACTATACCTCGGCGTGTGCCTGTCTTTATCTCTAGGCTACACAGTAGCCGCCATATTAGCCCCTGTGTGAACGCGCCTTCAGCTTCATACTACGCCAGGGTGTCCAGCGACCTGGAAAAGTCAGGGAATTTGCTTGGTCAGGGAAAAGTCAGGGAATTTAATTAAATTTCTGGAATTTTCACATAATCACTAAAAAAAATATTAACATTTTATTTACACTACTCAACATTACATTTTTCTACGATTTAATACACACCACAATTTCTTTTAACACAGTTGAACATACAAATTTTAATTCTCAACGTCAACATGGGATTTTTGTGTGTCATCCATCTTTCCATCCTTCTACTTCGCGTCTTTATTTTTTAAACTGTATTTGTGCAAAGCAATATTTTAATGTTTCAATATGATCTCACTGAAATTTAACTCAGATCACTCTACCCAAGAGCCCATCATTTTAGGCTGTAACCCTTCATAGAGTGTCACAATTTCAGTGTGGATGTGTTTAGAAATATTATTGCATCAAGTTGTGATCTTAATAAGATAGTGTTTGTAATATAGGGACTGGAAAAGTTGTAAATTGGTTCTGGAAAACCTGGAAAAGTCAGGGAATTTTAAAATATGGTTTGGCTGGACACCCTGTACGCACAGTGGCCGCTATATTAGCCCCTGTGTGAACGCGCCTTCAGCTTCATACTACGCACAGTGGCCGCCATATTAGTCCCTGTGTGAACCCGCCTTCAGCCCCATACTACCCACAGTGGCTGTCATTTTGGTTTATGTGTGAACTCGCCTTCAATTCCACACTACGCTCAGTGGCCGCCTTATTGGTCTTCATGTGGACACCCGCCTCGGTGGCGTAGTTAGCTGACGCGCTAGTTTTGTGTTGAGCTAGCATGCTGAGGACGGGGAGATTGAGGTTCAAATCTCGGTCGGGTGAACTGAGGGTGGCTTCTCCTAGATGGTTTTCCATTCTCCCTCCACGCAAATGCGGGTTAACTTCCTCTAAATTCAACCTTCCCAATTCCTACCCCATTAGTATAATCAGTACTTAAGCGTATAACCCGAACGGGTTGTAAGACGCGGTGCTAAATAAATAAATAATTAACGTATGTGGACCTGCCTTAAGCTTCAATTAAAGGTGGGACAGGTGCCACATGCATGTGGAATATGTTCAAGCGGTGCAGCTGCAGAAACCGTGACGCCACTAACCGCTGTCATTAAGAGCGCACCAGCGTATTCTTAAGTTTTATTTGAATAACGATGTTTTTATTTGGGGCGTTTAACGTGAACTTTCTAATCTCTAAGATCGTTACTTGTGGTCGTATGATTGTAGAAGGCACAAACGCAGGGTAGCCTTGTTTTATCCGATATAAAGCTCCTTAAGATAATTTAGTACTTACTATCTGACCATCAGTTGGTCCTTGTACCCATATTGTGCGTTCCTGACGCGTGGGTGTGTTGTCGAAGGTTATGTTAGTTTGTAAGCCGTGGCATCATGTAGTCAATCTATCGTTCATAATTATGGGGTAAAAAGTGTACATTAAACCACTTATTATTATTACTAATACTACTACTAAATACAAAGTGTTCAGCACATGGTATAGAGCAGTATAACAACACTACGCAAACTATTGGTTTTTATAGTAAGGTTATTTGGCGTGCACTTTCTGAACCAATTGATATTAGCACACGACTTACAAGCTTAAGAACAGAATCGGCACACAGTATTCCAGTCATGAGTTTATCACTGTGGAAGGGGAAGTCCCACTTACTTTGACCAATTGTGCATCTCTAACTCTTGTCAAGAATCAAATCTTGAGCCCTTAGTTCAGTACATACCACCGGCAGATAATAAGTAGTCGAACTTTTACCGCTTGGTAAAATATAAGATAGTTAGGGACCGTTTCATAGTCAGAGTTAGTACTCCCCAAGTGCGGCTCTATACTAGATACCTATCTAGACCAGAATGGAATGGGACAGTTGCATACGCGAAACTGGATCATTCAATTAGAGTCTAGGTAGGTCGTAGGTGTCGTCTTTTATCTAGTGTAGCACCTCACTTGAGGCGTACTAAGTCTTACTATGAAACTGGCCCTTAACCTCACAGTACTGCATTTTCAACCCTCATTTCGAACTGAACCGAGGGCCCTTAAATCGACAGACTTTTGCCGATTGAGCTAAGAATATGTCTAACCACTGGGCACACCCCATAATCTTGTTTGTCTCTATCCATCCGTTAGTTTTAAAAGGAAAAAAAAACACCCGCATCGATGGGCCTGCGGGAAAAGTCGTCATCTTCGTCTTTTCCGGTTTGGTGATGACTGGAAAATAGGGACTCAAATCCAGTTTGGGTGTACTTAGCGTGGTTTTCCCGCTATCCCTCCACGCAATTGTGGAAACATTTCCTTTAAATTTTATCTTCTTTCCTATTACATTGTAATTAGATGCGGATAGCTAGAACGCGTAAAAAAAAATTGTACAATAAAAAAAAGGAATAACACTGCATCATTGCTCAGCCAGACCGGAATCGTATCCAGGCTAGAGGCAATGCACACTTCTGGTGTCCTTTGCAGGGAAAGTGAGGGTATAATTATTATGGTGACGTGGGGTTTGTTTTTTCGCGTGTCGCTTCGTTTCTTCCGGTTACGAGTGCCTCCTGTCCTGCCGCTGCGTTCCTCGCGAGTCTTGGCTATAGGGGTGGCCAAACTCCGGGTCATTGTCAGGTTTGTTAGCCCGTTCCCGAGGCTGACTACAGCTTTAAAGGTCCCTGGTTTTATCCCATATGTTGTGTAAGATAATTGAATATTTGTATTTTGAGCTCATCCTAACAATCATATTATATAAATACGTATTAATGCTAGGGTGGAGTCCATTTTGTAGTGTATTAGGTTAAGTTTCTATATAAGTACTGTACTAATACTGTTCTGTGTAGTACTGTGCATATAAAATGCTTATTAAATTAGTTAACGAGAGTTTAAGTGGCCATACACATTTTATTGCCCACATCGCGTCGTGGGCTAAACTTTTAGTTCTTCTAGTTTTCTTTGCCGGTGATGGGTGAGTCAGGGTTTGAATTCTGGCCGGGTGTATTGAAGTATATTTTTCTAAAGGGCTTTCTACTATCCCTCAACGCAAATACTGGTACACTCTCTTTGTCCTTTACCTTCCTCATCCGTACCCCACTGTCCCGGACGGGTAGTAAGACTTGGTGGGTCACGGTAGAGGTGATGAACGGTGTTCAAAATATACCAATTGTTTGAAGTTATAAAATGAGGAGTTAAACCGTTCTTAAGTAATGCTCTCTACTTCCGCCTGTACTTAAGTCTTGCGTTTTACGATTTGCTGGCTAATTTCATTCCAACCGTTCAAAAAGCAACTAGGCACTTAACTCAGTGTTTGATGTTATAAATTTAATATTGCTATTAATGTCAATGTCACTGGTTGGTTTGACCCCAAAGATTGTGTTCCCGACTCTAACCCAAGAGGCCCGGGTTCAATCTTGATAGGTTTCACAAAGGTGGAAATCCTTACAGTGGATTTTTCTCGAAGTAAATATAGGTCAAGTTGATTCTATTTACCTTCATTATCCACGTAGTCTCGTGATTAACTTGTTTTAAATTCATAGCAATTTTTACTTTCCTTAGACACGTCATAGAAAGGAAGTATTGTGCTCCTAAAAAAAATCGAATTTGAGATTTTTATGGATGTCGACGTTTCATGACAGCCTGGACCCGGCAATGTGGTTTTCGCAATACTGTCTCTCTGTCTGTCTGTCTGTCTGTAACTCGGACTAGCTGAAACAATTTTACCGATCGGGATCAAACTTGGTATCTATGGTTTTCATAAAGGTTCCCCAGAGGGGTTTTTGGAATTATCCATCTCGCCCTAAAATTAAGAGTAGTTAACTCATTAGCAAAAATAAGAAAAACCTCTTTTTTCTTCAAATTGGTGCAAATGATTTTGATTAAAACTCGCATCTATACATTGTTTAACATTGCAAACAAAATGACGCATCTTATTTCCCCATCAAAATGACTTTGTGGATACTTTACAAAAGCGGATATTTTAAATGTTGATCATATCCACGCAACTCGTTGGGATACGAAATAAATTATCATTAATAATTTGAACTCTTACAGATAAAAAAAAAGTTTATTTGAAAAAAATATTTTATGAGTTATAGGGAGAAAAAAAATTTTTTTTAACTAGAGCTTTTGGAATTGGGGAGTTGAAAAGGCACAGAATGAATAATGTTTCTGTAACAGTGTATATTAGTTATTGTCTGCTCTTTGTTTAGATGTGTTTTTTTCACTATATTTCTATAAAAGTGTAAATTATTTCGTATAACTTATCATTTCTCTTAGGTAGAAATTGATTTGTATAGCCATTTGTGCACTCATTTCCCCTTTTTATATTTTGTGAATAGTATAGTGGGGACATGGAAGTTACACTGCATTTACCCTGAAAAATAGCAGTCTTACCTTGACATATTACCCTATGACTTTATCTTATAAGCTGCGTCATAGTGGAACCGTGCAAGGTAAGCTTGCTACCTTTCCGGGTAAACGAAGGATACCTTTTGGTTTACAGGCTATAAACAAATAGCTCATTTCTTGAGGTAAAGGCATGAGAAAGTATATGTGCCGTACTATTTATTTAAAAAAAAGTTTTTAATAATTTATACGTTAACTACTTTCCCAATATAGAGCTCTTTTTAATCTATGCTAAATACAATATTCTATAACCAAGACTCACATATTCGAAACTACACTTATTTATTAAGGTCTTGGAAATGTCGAATGTAAATATTTGGGCGTTTCGAAAAGAAAGAAAAATCTTGGACGCCATACTTTTAAAGTTTTGGTAAATTTTAGTGTGTTAATCATAAGTTATCTATCACCGTGTCTTACTACCCGTTCAGATTATACGCTAGTGTTCATAATTAGTTTGGGTCTTAAAATAAATGTATCATTAACTGTTATATAGAGGTTATCTCCAAGAACAAAACTTATATTAGAATTGTATTAATTTAAGAGAAAAATTACGTGACGATCCTGGGTTTGATTCTCTTGTTTGGGCTGTCATTTTTCACTTTAGTAAATTTATCTCCTCTAGTCTTTATAAAAAGATACTATTTTATTAAAATGGTTCCAATGGTTTCTAGTAAAATGACCTTTGTTTTGTTTAATAATATATGCTTTAGCCCACTTGACCCCCCCATATGGGTAATAAGAGTTATTAATTACCAAAATATAGAGTTTATGGATAATGAGGGTAGCATAGATGAAGGATGCCCGCACCGGTGTCGAGACAGGATAGGAAAATAAAAGACTGCTCGACCACTGTTACAGATAGAAACATAATAATAATAATAATAATAATAATAATGAAATAGCGGTACTACCTATGGTAGGTTTAGAACGCAAAGAAATCACTTTTTGCTACAAACATTAACAAAATAGAACTATATTATTTTAAAAATTACATTGATACTTTCTATCAAAAGTGACAGCTTCATATCAGTTAACGTATGAATCCATTAAAGTATTTTTAGTAACGTTTGTAATTCTGTTACGGTAAAACAAGGTAGGAAGAATACTTAACAGTATTTGACAGTTTCAAAAGTTACTAAAATACTTTCATGTATTCATAAGACAAGTCATGGGACCGCAGGTGCTACTTTTGATCATACATCAAAACCTATAAAATAGGCTACTTTTAATGTAGAGAAATTGTTATCAATGCTGACCACCCCCCAATTAATGATCCTTCTAATTAGTTCTCCTTACCGTAACTTACCTACTATCAAGTAGCAACTAGCAATCACACTTGACGTACACTCCATTAACACTTTCATGAAGCAATCTTACCTTGATTGATTACACTATGGCTCACATTATAAGATAGTATCATACTGTAATCGGTCAAGGCAAAACTGCTACCTTTCAAGATAAGTGGAGTGAATACTAGGTTTCTGGTAGGGAAAAAAGGTCTTCTAGACTGTCATTACTGTCAAAATAAGGGTAATAACCGTAATTTTACAAAATTGCAGTTCGATTCCACAATCTTATTTGTATAGAAAAATGCAATATTTAAAAGTTTATTGTTTATTTAATCTCAGAGGTAAAAAAAACTATTCTCAATTAAGTCTCTACTAACCGAATTTTCCACTACCCGAGGTGATAGCAGCCCTAATTGACTAGGGTAGTCGAGGTTTGACTATATAATCAACAAGGAGGTAGAACGCTAATTTTTCTAGGGAGGGATCCGCTTGAAAATGTTGACAAACCTATAAACAATAAAGGTGTTTATACGTAAACTGTCGTTTATCGGAACTATAACTTTTTTTTATTCTTTATACACTGTCCCTAGTGGGGGTCCATTCAATTCCAGAGGGGGACCCCCTCCCCCCTTTATACGCCCTTGATAACTAAATTCTCGTTTAGATTAGATACGAGCGCGTGTTTTTGTACATCCCTGGTTTACTTTGGAATATTACTTTCCAATAGTATTCCTCCTTTCCCAACGACAGGTGATACGGTAAGTGACTTCTTGTGATCTAACTTCCACAATGGAACTACTGCTCATGTTTTATTCCGTCGTACCACAGATAAACAGAGGTTTATCGAACCAACAAGGTTGGTTGGCCACACGGCTAAGTGTAACGGACTTTGGACTAAAAACCTCGCGGGTGGGTTCTTCAAATTATATAGTTTCCCAACTTTTATCCATTCGAATATCTTTGCACCTCCTTAAAGTTTTCTCGTGTAGTAAAACGAGGGGGAGGAGGTGATAGGCCCTTAAGCACAACGAATAAAAAAATAACCTGCAGGGATAAATACAAAATAGTTCTTCAAGTGTTGATTCTATGAACACAAAAATATAATCACAAGTTTTAGCCTTTTATTGACGTTGTGCCACTGTTTCACGTAGTAATGATCTCGTTTTAACGTCACGATCGGCCGCTACAAAATGTCAAATAGTTTGGAGTGAGATTGGTGAAAAACAGGTGGCACGAATAACCGAGTTGGCTCAGGGATCCACTTTGTCAAAGTAGCTTAATTTCCCTGACTTCCCGTCACAACCGATAGTTCTTACGTCCTTATAAGTAAAATGACGATTATCGGGTCGGCGTCTCAAGGTCCGCTCTCATCTAGTTGAACCGAACCGAAGCGTGGCATCCAGAAAAATAGTATTTCCACATATTTAAATTGACCCGCTTATACCTAAACCAGTGGTTCTCAACCTGGGAGGCGTGAAGCACTTTCTGAGGGGGCGTGGAGCAGTTAGGAAATAACGTTAAGATCAGCTAAGAATTGAAATCATTCTTTAGTTCAATCTATTTTCCAAAGTAAGATAATTTTTTCTTGAGCTATTGACAACACTGCCTATCAGTTGTAAGGCCCAATATTCAAGATATCTTAAAAACAAAATTCTGCTAACCATCATATTAATTTCAGTCAATTTATTTGTATCGTTACGCTACCAGTGTTACGTTGGTTTTTGTATAAAGAATTGATTAGTAAACAAACATTTTAACATATTTTTTTTATAATTGTGTCAAAAAATAATTAGGAAGGGTGGGTGTGGTAATTTGACTAAATTGTTGGAGGGAAGGGGTGTGGGAATTTTACAATCTTTCAAGGGGGGCGTCAGCTCAAAAAGGATTTGAGACCCACTGACCTAAACAAACTGAAGCAAAAATAATTCTCCGCCTAGAATACTTTCTTTGGTTCGAAAGCGACACTGTTCCGAAGTTTTAGTAATCGGTAGCTTCCGAGCAAGTTCACGGATATTCAGCAGATCAGTGTAGTTTTATCGCAGCGATAGGGAAGTATTCAATAGCTTGGGTGCGGTGCAGGTGTACTAGTTAATGTTATTTGTTTAAAGTGAAGCTGTAATGGACGAAGAAAACTAATAACTTTAGTTCAGGGTTACAGATTTATGTATGATAATAATGATAAAAACTATAGCAATATAAACACGAGAGAGAACGCGTGGGAGTAATTAAACATTTTGAAAATAGAACAGGAAGGTTTACTTCCATTTATTTGAATCTTACAGTTCATATACACAAACGTGCCAATGCTACTAAACCATTCACTGTGGAGTGATCTCTCCTAATTCATTACGCAGACGCGTATTGGCATGATCTAATGCTTCCTGAATGGGAGCACGAGAGCAAATCCCATCACTGTACCGACCAATAGGTCACACCATGATGTCGACTGAACTGAACAGTAAGGGTGGATTGTCGCATTTCGAGAAGGTTACTGAAACAAGGGAACGAAACATACTTTAATTACTATGAGAAATGAAAACTAAACCGGATATGTGATTTTAGAGCTACGTGCGAAGACACTACTCTATGGGGGGGGCTGGGTGAGAGCCTCCCGTTGACCACATTTTACACTTCTCGCTTATCTGAGCAGGGCTTTGGGACGTCGGTGGTACCTGCTAGGATCAATGACGTAGTTCCCAAGCCCCTGTATAAGAGAATTGGTGGCACTGGTAAGCCTGTCATAGAAGTCCTGCACAAGCTTCCGGGAGTGACCTTTGATGGCGGGCATCTCCAGCCGGGGCTGGCTCCGGGACTGCGGCTTTGGCGGGAGCCTTGGCCTGGAGGAAGGGGTTGGTCTCCCTAACAATGCACTGGCGAAAGATTTTACCACTGGCTTTGGTGTTGAAGAAGGAGTCACGGTCACCTTCCGCTCTGCAACGTGCCCCGAGGGCTTCTTGCCTTCGCTTAAGCCATTCGTCCTCCACAACACAGAACCAACATCTCGGACTGGCGCGGCAATCCTTTCGCACATGACCGAACCGGTAGCACTTCTTTCACTGAACGAGGCCACTGGGTGACTTATACTTATACACCGAGGTGCGGAACCCACGCAGGACTGTAACAGTATACAGATACAGCCTTGCAGTATGCTCTCCGGGAGTCAGAGACGACGAATTTTGCCAATTTCTGCCTCTCCGCTCTTTCGGTCCCGTGTCCATTGGGAGAGCATCTGAGTGATGGTTTTCACGGGGAATCCCATCTTCACCAGTTCTATCCGGACGTCATCCGGCTTTGTGTTGGTCAAAAGCCCCTTGAACACAACACTGACCAGCCGCTTCTTGCATAGCTCGTAGGACCCGTGCTGGACCACGAAACTAGTAAAAAGCCTTTGGAGGGTGCGGTAAGCTCCCTTAGTACCACACTGGAGTCATACACGATCTCACGGTTACCTTACAACCATACCGGATGCCTCGGTGGCCTAATAAAGGGCCGTATCGTCACCCGCCCTGAGAAGGGCCCTGAGAGATGGCAGCCACCAGTGGCACGATCACCTCCGGGAGTTGGAGAGGTCACGCCAGCAGACGTGTTGGCCTTCGAGAGCGCCGCAACCGCTAAAGTCTCGGTCTTCGGGCTAAGGTCCACTTGTCACCAGACAGACAAGCTCCTTCTTGACCGGAAGTGCCTTCAGCTAACGGAAACTTCACCCCCTCCCGCCCACCTCCTCCTTCCCGACCATGATGGGCTACACAGGTCTGTTGCTGACGGCGTGGTGGTTCCTCCGATGCTCGCCGCTGACTTCTTGCGGGCAGGAGCCGGCCGAGTCCCTGGTTTCTTCGCCTCGTGCGCGGGTGCGCTCCGATCCCGACGTCGACGCCTTTCTTCTTCCTCTCGCTTGACTCCATCGCTGAACTCGCATATCGCCACGTGAAACGTTCCAGAAGATCGTGCACACGTAAGGGAGGCAGGATGACACCTTGCACTCCCCTGCATTACGATTTTCCTCTTCGCTTAGATATAAGAGTCCAAATACCGCACTTCGGAACCGATTTGATTCGACTAGATGTGAGTGGTACTGGCTTCCCCACTTCGGTTCGGCTTGATGGGAGCAAACCTTTAATATCTTTTGACGGTAACTTGTCGTGGTTATTCCGTGCCGAGAGGCCAGGATAAGAGGACAGACCCTCTCCCCTCCTACACCCCTGCACTCTCGGATCGATCGCGTGGGAATGATAGAATACGGTATCATAATAAAAATCTTATCCGTAATATCCTTTCAAAATTGAGTTAAAAGTACTCATATGTGTGTGGAAGAAGAGTGGTAAATTATTTAGAAAAAAAAACATCTTATTTGGACCGGCATAGATTCGAACCCTGACCTTTACGGCATCAGCAAACAAAAAAATTGTATTTGCTATAAAATCTACCAAAATGCAAAATTCAATCCAAGCTTTCTTTCCTCACTGTAAATAACTTCTGCCATATTATTTTTATTTGGGCTATCTTTAACATTAATAGGTAATTACTGAATATATTTGATTTTACTATTCAGGTTATGAATTAGTAAAATAAATTTAGAAATGGTCCGGTGAACAGCACAGACTTTCTCCCGCTTTTACCTTAACATAGACATTTACTAAAAACTCGCAGGATTTGTGAAACATAATCAAAGTTACATACATTGTTGTAGAAACACTACATCAATGATCATAAATGAAATAATATTCACTGTTACTTACTCTATGTCGTTAGGAACTAGGAACACTGTTACAGAAATATTGAGAAAAGAGAAATATCTTTTTCCACCAAAGAGCATAAGAATCAAATTAATTTTCAAACTTTAATTAAAAAGGTTATATTATATTTGTTTATATCTCAGAAACAATTGGTTTTATAAAAATATATTTCAAATAAAAGATTTTTATCTTTAATATTACTACAACTTTACAATGATAAGTTATTTTGTATCTCAAATAGTTGTGGAGAAATTAGGAAAATTGGAAAATTTCCCCAATGTAAATATCCTCAAAGTCATTTTCATGATAAAATTAGAATCTCCATCTTATTTATAATGATAAACAATGTCTAGATATAAAATGTAATCAAAATCGTTTTAATTAGTTTGTTTTGAGAAAATCTACTTTTTCTCTTTTTGTCCTTCAGTAAACTACCCTTAAATTTAGGGTTGGATATTAAATTCAAAAAATCCTTCGGGGGGACCTTATGAACACCCCAGATACCAAGTTTTAGCCCGATCCGTAAAATAGTTTCGGCTCTAGCCTGAGGTACAGATAGACGGCGTGGCGAAAACCACTTTTTTAGTTTCAGGGGGCCATGAAACGTCGACAATTATCAAAATCTCGAGTTCGATTTTATTGACGATCACAATACTTTCTCTCTGAGGTGTCGAGAGAATGTAAAAAGGCACATTTGCAATAAGGCGATTGTTTAAATGGTTTCTAAACCCGTGGACATAGTTAGTTGTAAACCCGTTAACTGATTTTCACAGTTAAAAAAAAATCATGTTTCAAAATATTTCCGGTAACCTAAAAATCAGCCTCCTCTGTCCCCCTTCCCATGTCTTGAGTTATAATTACAGGTGATGGGGTCTCTGCTGGCCATAACGGCACCTGGCTCCGTTGTCCTGGACTAGTTGCTGGTTACTTTTCGCGCGCTTCGGGTTCAGTTCTGACTTACAGCGTTGAGAGAGAGAGAACATCCACGACTTTGGGTGGGGAGGTAACGCCAATAAAGTCCGTATTTCTTTCAATCCAAAAAATGATTTTTTTATCCAAAACAAACAAAATATTTCTTCATTAAATACACTTAATATACTACCCGACACTAGGTTTGTCTTAATGGTGTCGGATTATCGAGCTTCTACTTTACCTATAAAAATTGTAAAATCTTATCAATTTTGATCACAAAAAAAATGTTTCTATCTTCTAAAATTATTTTCTATGAAAATAGGACTGTATTACCTCTCACCTCGCATTTGCGTCATTCATGCGCAGCTCGTGGTGGCTTGGTGAGACAGGTGGCGCTAGTGGTTCAGCGGTAAGAGGGGCTTAAGAGGTTCAAAATAGGACTATATTACCTCTTACCTCGCATTTGCGTCACTCATGCGCAGCTCGTGGCTTGGTGAGACAGGTGGCGCTAGTGGCTCGGCGGTAGGAGTGGCTTAAGAGGTTCATCGATGCGGTGTTTAAGGTGGTGATAAAGGGAACTGGAGAATAGGCCAATATTTTTGCAGTTTTATAGCAAAAAATTTCTCTGGCCAAAATAAATCAAATATTGCTTCAGTTTAATTTCCTCCACTTGGCGATATCAACATTTGTTGAATAACTAGTAATAAGCATAGCGTCACATGATAACAAACTTTTTAAATTAAGAGAAAAAGTTGTCATTAGATTAACTACTTTTGAGGTCACCATACGAAGAAAATTAAACTCTTTGTCTGGATTGAAGCAATATTAGATTTATTTTGACCAAATAAATGTTTTGATACAAAAACTACAAAAACACTGACCTTTTCTCGCGTTCCCTAGAGCCTCTTAAGCTTTCAAAGTATATAGATTATTTAAATTTACCAAACCATCACAAAGATTCGACCCAAACTGGTGTCAAGTATTCAATTTATTAATCGTTAATGCCAAAATGCTTGACCTCCCCCCCCTGGGATTGAATCAGTCCATTATTACTAGACTTCCATAATGTATTTTAAATATCAACTTAAGGCCATGAAATCAATAAAAAACTTATTGCATTATTTGAACAAATGGATACATATAATTTATAGTTAGTGATTACATGCCACAATTGACATGGGACAAGATGGCTTTATTTACCCTCCGAATTAAGTTGTGCTACGGATTCTTACCTTGCAAGAAAAATCCGTCGACCCCGGCGGGGTTTGAACCAACGAACATCGGGTCCTAAGGTGAGTACTTCATCCCAAGACCACCAATTTCGACTTATCATTATTAATGAAAATGTATGTATGTCGCTGAAATTTAGTCCCGAAAGACATGAACATGATCGAATATGACCGTTTTACAATAAAATAATTATAATATTTGAAATAATGTAGGTATACTTACCTATTCATAACAGAGTACAAATGGACAACAAATGTAGTAAGTTTTATGTTTCATTTTACAAGTATCATATTATATAATAATCACACTTTTACAGATCATTACGATTCTACTGTTATTAAAAACTTAAAAGTATAAAACATTACATTATAATTAATTGACTTTAAATCCTACACTACTTACTATCTGCCTTTAAAACATTCGTTTGTTAAGTTGACTACTTTTATAGGATGATTACATTTGCTCTAGTGTCGATTAAAGATGCAAGAGAGGGGAAAAACCACTTTCCTTACATCCGACAGGGAATAGAACCCCGATCTCTCCGTAATTGTTAATCCAGTCTACTGTAAGAGTGACGTCTTAGACCATACGACCACCGAAGTTGGTTCGTTTCTTGTTATTCTTCCTAATTTAAAACTGTATCAAAGTGGTTCGACTTCAGCAATTACGTCAGAAGTTATTTATCATAGGGAAAGTCAAAATTATGCAAATAAAAGCCCCAATCTTCATTCTGGCGTTCTCTTTTTTGGGTGTATTTTTTAAAAATAAATTTCACTAGTGAGAAAGACTGATGAAAACCATCACAATTCAGCTGGTCGGGATCGAACCAACTGACTTCCCCGGTCAGAATCAGGCGCGATCCGCTCTCCTTTGCCTCGTAGCTTTGTAGAGTAACCGCTATTTTGAACCGGGTCTTCGCCGCGTTTATTGGCGTCAAGCCTTCTTATTTCGTGAAGAAAATTAGATTTAAGGATGTCCGTTTCCTTGTATTCTTCCACTATTTCAAGTTTTATCTTGTGACATGTTCTATTGTTTGTTTGAGATTAGGGAATACTGATAACTGTTTTCTAACATTATGTGAATGAACTGCACTATATTATTTTTTGAAAGCTTTGATAAGATATTTGTTAAATTTGTTTGTTTTTATTGGCGCAGTTAACGTTTTAAACACATATAAGAGTATTAGGTCAGAACACGAGCTCTTGTTACTATATCTAGGTTCAAGTGTTATTATGTCAAATCGTGTGATCTGCAGCTATCTCTTTTATATATATATATTATCAATTAACTAACTATAAAACAACACTAATAATAGCCGTTTCGTTGGCCGCATGATCTAAGGCGCTACTCTCGCAGTAGACTAGACTGCCGATGATGGGGAGATTGAGGTTCGAATTTCGGTCGGGTGTGCTGAGGGTGGTTTTTCCAAACTGGTCTTTCATTCTCCCTCCACACAAATGCGAGTACACTTCCTTTGAATATAACCTTCCTAATCCCTAAAACCATTAGCATATACATAAATTAGCCCAATGGATAATAAGACGTGGTGTTAAAAAAAACACTAATATTATAGTAAAATACTATCAATGTTGAGAGCAAATAACATTTTCGTATTTTCTTAAAGGCTGTTTCTATGAAAATTGGACAGTACAAACTAATCTAACATATAAACGTACGCCTTTTATAGACTACATATTACCCACGCCGATCCCAACACCTAGAAGGCTATTAATTGGAGTAAAAAACAACCTGGCTTACAAAGAATTGTTTTATTTTCATTTATTTGAGGTATTTAACGTGCACTTTATGAACAACTTATAAACCAATTTAAATCTGTAATATTAGAGAAAACACTCAGTCCCCGGCCGTTAATTAATCACTGTGAATGGGGAAACCCACATTTTACCAATGAGGAATTTTTAGCCATGCCAGAAATCAAACCCGAGACCCTTAGTCATGACTAAATCATGCGAACACGTTTTTAATAACAAATTAAGGCCATAAGTCATTACAGCATTTATTAAATTATTCAAAAGCAGTTAGGGTACGAGGAATTCGAAGTTAACTCTAAATAGAATCTAAGCTGCTAATCATTTTTGGTTAGTTTTAAGTATAGGGAATAAAATCTACGTTTTTTGTATTTACTCTATGGCATTAGGAACTCGAAAGTTAATTGCCGCATTTACAAAAGTATACCACATATCCCTCCCTATCTATCCACATTTTTAAGTAAAAAAAATATATTTTAACTTGTTTAAATGTTTTTTTTTTTTTTTAAATGTCCGGTGATCTAAAGAATTTTAGTCTGTTTTATTTGGCAAGAATATTGCTGCTAGTTCTTCCTCGATTCCCCACTTCTTTACCACACCAAGTTTTCGAGAGATCCAAAGACTCACCACATCCTATCTCGCTGTAGCGCCGGTTGGTGGGGGAAGGGTTAGCGTGCGTTTCCTTCCAATCACGACAGCTTGAAACGTTAATTAATTTTGTTGACATCTCGCAAAGTAGACTAGACAGTAAACGTTGCTCCTTTGCGAGCTGCCAACATTTTCCTTGCCAGATGGTAGGTAGTATTGCGTGTTGAATGTCGAGGTCTTAAAGGTTCGTTCATCGACTATAGACTGCTATTCCCTTTTTTTTTTCTATTTTGTAAATTAGGGCGTCTAGAAATTTGGAGAACATGTAAAACAGCAACAAGTTCAAGATTCCGAGATTTTGCGAAAACTCAACAAAATTCTTTGAATGTAACCAAACATTCTGTTACACAAAGAATAGTTTCTGTCTCCTTGTATGACTCCACAATTCTAAAGATATTGACCGATTTGTTTTTTCAAAAAGTGTAATTGAGAAAGTTTTCCACCAAAAGGTGGGAGGGAGTCCGTCCCTTTACTTAAAGTTTTTTATTTAGCACCGCGTCTTACTACCCGTTCGGGTTATACGCTTAAGTACTAATTACACTAATGTATTAGGAATTGGTAAGGTTTAATTTAAAGGAATTGAACCCGTATTTGCGTAAGGAAAGAGGTAACCCACTTTTAAGCAATAATAAAATTTCTGGCAATGTCAGGAATTGAACCCGTGACCCACAGCTCATCTGACAGACACGCTACCGACTGACCTAACGTGTCGGACTCGTAATAAAAGTAAAGTTGTACAAACTGCTTATCTGTGTTTTTACTTAATAATTTATGTCTTTGCAAAGTATACAAGAAGAAGAAGAAATTCACCATGTCATAGGGCCAGTTTCATAGTCAGATTTAGTACGCCTCAAGTGCGGCGCTATACTAAATACAAGACGTATCTTACCTGAAATTGAATGGAATGGGCCAGTTTCTTATGTGAAACTGGCCCATTCCATTTTAGTCCTAGGTAAGTGTCGTCCTGTATTTAGTATCGACTCGCACTTTAGGCGTACTAAATCTGACTATGAAACTGGCCCATAGTACCCGTTCGGTCTATACGCATATCAATTAATTACGCTCTTGAGGTTGGAACGAGGAAGGTAGTATTTAAAGGAAATGTACCCTCATTCGTGTAGAGTGGGTACCATTTAGTAAAAAAAACACCCTCAATATACTATACCGGGATTCGAACCCTAACCCCACGTTACTGGCAAACCAGAGTAAATTAGCTTCACATTCAGACCGTGGCCCGGGTTAGAAAATATAGATGCTGTAAATATCAATCTGGCGATTTGAACGAGAATGTATTTTTTTGTTCACCAGAATCCAAAAAAGGTTATTTTTAAGTTGGCACCTGTGTGAAAAAGCCTATGTCTGTGAATTTCTCTAGAGCTTGGGTTAATTTACTTTTATTTTACAAATTTGATTCTATATTTAGAAATGCTTTTATCCTAATATCTATGAAGGAAAAATACAAACGTCTAAAATTTAAAAAGATGTATAATTTTCTCAAATCATCTAACGCAAAATAGGTTATTTCAAAAACGACTCTAAACATTTTTATAAAATTTTAAACATGTATATGGGATAGGAACCCAATTAGGCCAGTAATTAATTACTCAACTAGATGGTTAACGTCCAGTTTTTATATTTTTTATAAATTGTGTTGTGCTAAATGACACGAAGTATTTTCTTCAAATTTGGTATTTATAAACTTATCCGACAGCTTATCATGTATATGAAATAAATTAAGTTTAATTTATCCAACGTGCTAGCTTCTCTAAAATGTATCTAATGATTTTGTTTAAGTATTGACTTTAAAAAAAAGTAGACCGACACCTTAGTTCAGATAAGGGTCCCAGGCTCGATTCCCAGCAGGTCCGAAAAATGTATTAATAGTGAAGTTTGGGTTTCCCCTTTCACAGTGATGAATTGAAGGCCGGGTGGCTGGATGTTGTGTTTGTTCTAGAGCTAAGTTAGTTTATAAGTTGTGTGTTGAAATAGTCAGCCGACAGTTCATAAAGTGCACGCTATAGCCTATATCTAAAATTTAAATAAATTCACTTCAAAATAATTGAATACAGCTATTTATATATATATATTTATATATATATTTTTTTTTTCAAATATATATATATATATTTGAAAAATATTGATAATATTGAGATTCTTTTATACATTCTTTTTTTTATCAAATATAAACTATCAGTTTTTAGAAAGCACCTTGGCTAACAATTCATAATCTACTTTCAAATATTCATACGCAGTCTTCTGTTCTGTAGCTATCACTTTTGACAGGTTGTGACGATTTTGACATGTTAGATAGATAGGTAAACAAATAAATAGGTAAATAGCTAAATGAACAGATAAATATTGGGTCAATCTTGGATACTCACATTAGAAGCAAGACTGATATGGTATGGGCATGTGATGAGAATGTAAAAATAAGATGATCGAAGAAAATGTTGGAAATGAAGTATGTGGGAAAAAGACCGCAAGGGAGGCCAAGAAAGAGATGGGAGGAGCAGATAACAGAAAGTGTTCGAGTGAGAGGAGGAGAATGGAAGAAATTAAGGGAGGAAGAGTGGTGGAAAGATAAAGGGAGATGGAGGCATGTTACTTAACTAACCCGGCCACAGGCTGGAAACAGTTGATGATGGTGATAATGATAAAAGACTACAAATAAAATCTTCCAAAAATTAACAGTGTCACGTGCAGAATTTTTAAAAAAATTAGTATTTTCACCCTTTTATGTTAAACTGTCTGATGAAAGCTCTTAATTTATAAAAATCAAAACCTATTTGAAAATGTTTATTAGTTCCTTAGGTCTTCATACTGATGAGGTTTTTTTGTTTGTACCTTGTCTTACTGTCCGTCGGGCTATCCGCATTTAATTACACTAAAGGGATAGAGATGCGTAAGGTAGAATTGGGAATAAATGCTCCCACAGTGTGGGGGCGGTAGCAAACCGTTGTGTAAAAGAAGGGGATGGGGGACACCTTGTCTCGCCCGTCCGGTATTTGAACTCTGACCTCTCCTTCAGCAGTAAATCAGATAAGACGAGTTTGACGAACTGATGGTCCTTGCTTCATGTTAAAAGATATCTTATCTTGATACTATTTTAGCATAATCCGTTGTAACCTAAAAGAATTAATCAATAATCTACAAATACGATTAGTCCAAATAAATAAGTTTGCATTAGACTATTCAAGTTAAACCTTATCTCGATGTTGATTTGTAGGATGCACACATGTTGATATTAATGTATGCTGTAGCAGCTTATTATTCGCGTATGTACAGTTATTTGTGAGAATATTTTGCTTGCTCTCCAACTTCCGTGTTGCGTCATGTCACGTTGGGAGAGGTCGCTCCGTCTGACGCGCATGCGCGATCAAGATAGGAGTCAGACCTCATCAATAACCTACATTCCAACAAACACACTAAACCCTAGGGCCTGGACTAATGGCTAACCCAGCTTGTTTAAACCAGTGTGCCGCGAAGGAAGGGTCGGCAGGTGTGCTGAGAGTTTGTGGAGAGGTTAAAAAAAAGAAACTTTTTAAATCCATGATTAATATTAGTTTTAAAAATAACACTTATTTACTCCGTGGTATTAGGAACTCGAAAGTGCATTGCCACACTTACAAAAGTACTCCAACTATCCCCTAGTTCTGTCCAGTCCACCTCATTACGCCCTTCTTTCAGGTCCATTCTAATGTCATCCTCCCATCTGCGTCTAGGTCTTCCCAACGGTTTCATCCCGTTGGGTTTGTCAGTTAGTACCCTAAACAAGGTTCTAGATTCTCCCATTCACGCTGCATGCATGTCCTTTCCACCGTAATCTACGAGACTTAACTATCCTAATGATGTCTTCTGATGAGTACACATTATGTGACCTCCTCCACTCTACGGTATATCCTCATCCCTTTTTGGACCAAATATTTTCCTAAGCACCTTGTTTTCGAACACCCTACATTTGTTTTCGTCACGTAAGGTAAAGTCTGTTCAGCGTAGGAATTGTTTTCTGAAAGGCCTTTTTCCCTACCAGAAAGCTATTATATAGTAGGATTTATGTTAGGAAAAACGACCTTTAAGAGAGTAATTCCTACCGTGAATGCAGTATAAGAAATCATGTTTCACGAACATAGAGAACAATCTGTAAAGTTATTGTTTTGTATGCTGAGTTTTACATTCCTTGACAGCAACTTACTGACCTAGTAATAAATAGCATGTAATATTTTCCTAATTTACGGTCTAATGTCGTTATTGCTAGTTAAAATAGTTCCTAAATATTTTTAACTATTTTATTATTGGATTGGATTCGGAAACTTAACATCGTAAAATATTTAGCATGGATTTGATTTGAAACATTATCATAGTAAGCCTAAAATAAAATATTCGATCCATTTTTTTTTAACATGAAACTCGACTAGAACTCGATTCGATCAAATTAGCATGAAATTCAATTCAAACTCGACTCGATATTTTTTTTAGGCATGAGATTTGATTCGGATTCGATTCGAGTAAGTTAACCGAGATTCGGATTCGATTCAAATTTGAAAATTATGTATTCACACAGACTTAGTTGCTTTGGAAGCGCCAGTGGAACCACCACCAAACAAGCACTGCCTTGTTTCGGCGGCCTGTGAATCCCATCTCCGCCTGTTCTTGGATGTGTGCGTCTGTCCCGCTGAGCTGAAGAGCTCTGCGGGTTGCGTTATTAGACCCCTGACAGGCCAAACCAGCTGTTAGGCTCCCCCCTTACCCCACCCCCTCCTCTTCACATTATAATTCACTCGAGAGTCTTCATTCGTCTTTGCTAGGTTACCGTGTCGTGTCTTAGAAGCTAAAACGTTAAGGAAGGGGTAGAAGGAAGTTGTTATCCTTTCGACAGTGTTTTTAGTCCGCCAACAATTTTCAGACACTAATAGATGGAAAAGTATACGAGAGGTGAAACTGACAAAATACGACAGTTTCCTAAAACATGTTTTGGGTTTTTCTCATGACCTACACTATGTGTCGAAAAGGGGTTAAATTATAGCATACCCCCTCTAACTCTTGGTAACTTTTATTTCCTTTTAATTCGCGGTGACTTCTACCTCCCTTTAACTCGTAGGGACTTACAGTGACTTATATCCATATCACCCTTTAGCTCGCAGGGACTTCCACTTCTCTTTAACTTGTAGGGACAGAAATCCCCCTTTAGCTCGCAGGGACTTCCACTTCTCTTTAACTTGTAGGAACAGAAATCCCCCTTTAGCTCGCAGGGACTTCCACTTCTCTTTAACTTGTAGGGACAGAGATACCCCTTTAACTCGCAGGGACTTCCACTTCTCTTTAACTTGTAGGGACAGAGATCCCCCTTTAGCTCGCAGGGACTTCCACTTCTCTTTAACTTGTAGGGACAGAGATAGATACCCCTTTAACTCGCAGGGACTTCCACTTTTCTTTAACTAACATAGATTTCCACTTCCCTTTAACTTGCAAGGACTTGTCCTCCTTTATCTCACAAGGACCTATATCCCCCTTTAACTGGCAAGGACTTATATCCCCCTTTAATCGTGCTGGCTCTCCCCCCTCCCCTTTAACTCTCAATGACTTCCATCCTTCCATTAATTCGTGGTAACTTTCATCTAGCATATATGGGACTATGAGAGTATTGGACCTCACTTATAATCAGTGGTGGGCAGAGTATTTGTTTCTAGGTGAAGGCAATTAGTGAATAAAGCCGGCAAAAAAAAATAGATTTGGAGCTGAGACAAGAGGGGATTCCGATTATTTTTTTTAATTGAATGTCTTCTGAGTTTGTTTAGTAGTAATTAGGCTTGATGCGTCCTTCTTTCACATATAACTGTTGTTTTAAAATTAAATACCTCTATAAGTTATTTGGAACATTTTCTTTTTCTTTTTTATAGAACTTGATGCGTATTTATCCCTCGCATATCCAACACTTTTTTTTAAGATCGGCTGCCTCTAAAATTTATTTGGAATTCATTTATAATTACTTCTAGGCCTAGGGTTCGAAACGTCCCTCTCTCCCACACAACCAAAACACCACATTCTTCATGCGTGTGTGTGTGTGCGCGCGCGCGTGCTACGCGTCTTACTGCCCGTTTGGGCTAATCGTAACCTACTTTTTTTTATATAGCACCGCATATTACTACCCATTCGGATGTGCCTATGTTCTAATTACTATAATGTGCTAGGAATTAGGAAAGTTGGATTTAGAAGATGCGTACTCGCATTTGGATGGAGGAGTAGTGGGAAACAATTGAGGGAAAACCACCTTCAATACACCAAACCAGGATAGAACCTCGATTTCTCTGTCATCGACAGTCTAGTCTATTGCGAGAGTAGCACCTTAGACCATGCGGCCACCGAAGCTGGTTACAATTAATAAAGGACACGGGAAGTGGAAACTCTAAACAATTTAGATGAAAACTCTCTTAAATATGTACAATTTTTCGAAGTTAAATGTTTAAATACACAGACAACATTTTACTTCACAAATCACAGGAGGGGGGGGGGG
>CABFWB010001534.1:46508-63488 GCA_902151455.1 Timema bartmani
ATATATATATATATATATAGGTGAAACGCGGCTGGATGAAACTCAGTACTCCTCCCTCGGGTAGGTTTGGGGGTCGCAGGGCGCAACTCAATACCTACCTACCTTACAAGTCTAATGACCTTTAAACAGTTTTCTGCACTAATGATCTCCAAACAATTTTCTCCTCGCTATTCGATCTCTCCAGGAACAATGGATTGTTTTATTAAATAAATTGAAAATCCACGTTTGAAACAGTGCATAAATGATCAAGGTAACTTGTATTTATATAACTTGTAGAATGAATTCTGCTATCATATTATCTATATTGTTCATTTGGTAAGAAATTATTTTTATTTTCTAGTTTGAAGTTAAAGTGGGTGCATTCTATCCCCCCTAATAAATAATAGCTAGCGACGCCTATAATAGATAAAGCGATAACAATTACTTTTCACACCCACATATTGACCACAAAGCTTTGTGGTTGAGTCCTGTTGTCCTGAGTCGCCGAGGGAAATCTTTTTGGTCAAAATTTGCCTCGGGTTAATTGTCACAAAAGCCCATTTTACCCCACGGATAACCTTTAACTTAGCTATATAATATATACTTTGTCTTTAACAGGAATAGAACGTCTATAAGGTGCTTTCTCTTACCAAAATCCTACTTATATATTAGATTTCTGACAGGGGAAAAGGCCTTTAGTACATCTCTTCTTAATTCCTATTACAAAAAGAGCTTAGCTCTAATCTGGCGGCACTTCGCAATGCTGTTTTCTACTTTTGTAAAACAATATAGTTGACACCAGTAAACTCGTCTGACCAAATTTAAAAAAATTTAAAAATGATTATTTAAAAATCAGGAAAATCTAATAAACTGATCCCAATTTCGCTGTTGTCAAATTAATGTTGCAAAAAACTGCAACCGGTTTCGGTGGCCGCGTGGTCTAACGCTCTACTCGCCGATGACGGGGTGGTCGAGTTTCGAATCCCTGTTGGGTGTACTGAGGGTGGTTTTCCAAAATTGTTTTACACTCTCCCTTCACGCGAATGCGGGTACACTTCCTCCAAATATAACCTTCCAAATCCCTAAAAGATTTGCGTCCGGACGGGTAGTAAGACATGGTGCTAAAAAAAACTCACTTCGGTACGTTATTTTTGTTCAAGATGAGTCTTGTATCTAATATTCTGGTTAATCGGCTGCGATATGACCCTTTACTTTAACCTATCGTAGCGCCCTCTCTACCTATCGTAGCGCCCTCTCTCGCTCTTCGGATTCGGTTGTTATCGCTCCGCCCTTCAGCCACGGTAGTAAAATCTCTTTGTATGCGGGTTTGTGACGGCGCGTAGAGGCGGTTGTCTATTCCTCCTGCATCCGTCCTCGTCGAATTATTATTCTCGTAGTCATGGCCGCACAAGTTGCGGGAAACTTTGTAACTTATAAAATGGCACGTTTGATTACAGTTACCGGTAACTACCTGTCAAAAGCCACATGAATACATTAAACTATAAAGTAAATCAGGTAAATAAAAATTAAATCCAGATAAGAAAGTTTCTTCCTACGGCCACCTATAGTTTATTTAGAAGGTCGTTTAGGAAGGAGTAAGTATTTATACCGGTAACTAACTGTCATAAGCCACGTGATTCGGCGTATGAATACATGAAAGTAAATCTTGTAACTTTATTAAAGCTAGATGAGGAAGGTCCTTACAATGGATATGTTAGTATATTCTCATTCGAAACTGGAAAGGAAGGCGTAAGTACTGTACATGTATACCGGTAACTACCTGTCATAAGCTACATAACCTGGCGTATAGAAATATCAAAGTAGCTTACAACTGTGTAAATAAAAGCTCACAGATTCGTGAGTAGACTACGTATTAGGCTACGGCCACGCTTGCGACCAGGTCGCAGTAGTGTATTACATTGATTCTTATGAGGGTGGCCACACTTCGCGATCAGCGACAGATTTTAAAACGCTTTCGTGAGCGTTTTCAGGTCGCAACGACAAATACGCTCGCCTTTATTTCTTATGGAGGTGGCTACACTTGCGTTCGCGTCGCAGCCTGTCGCGAGAACACTGGACACTTGTGTGGGTTTGCTTGCTTCATCCTAAGTTAAAATGTCGACCAATAATACCCCTTTTATGCACGGCGTACTTGTCGTCGTACGCCCGACGACATGAAACGCCGCGTTCTCTAAGTATACGCCATTCACGGTAGGAATTACTCTCTGAAAGGTCTTTTTTCCTAACAAAATCCTACTATATAATAGCTTTCTGGTAAGGGAAAAGGGCCTTTCAGAAAACAATTCCTACGCTGAACAGACTTTACACAGGGAGCACTGGTTCTCTTTATGCAAATTTTACTGCCGCGTTCTGAAAAACATGTCGTCGTGATCTAGAGAACGCTGTACGCCCGACGTCTTGAAAGTACACAGGGCTATTTGGAAAACATACCATACCATTTATACAAACGCGGCGTTTTTTTATGTCGCCGGTTGAAAAAAAAACAGCAGGGCAGCCAACCTCGTTTCACTATCTCGTAATTATTCAGTGTCATCACTCATCACAGTATTGTTTTGTCTCGGTATTTAAACAATCATTTTAATAATTTCATTATTTTATACATAATTTTATCAAGTTGTTTTTTGTGCAATCTTTTCACTGTTCTCTTTGTTGTTTACTGTTTATTTATAAAATTCATTTAGTTATCATTTATTGAGTCCGGAATGGAAAATATAGACGCGGAACGCTTCATAGACGAAATAAGAATCAAACCAAGTATTTGGGATATTTCGTGTGAAATTTATAAAAATAGATAATATAAATGATAACAATGGATAGAGGCGTGCAAAATATTCTATCCAGACTATCAAGGAATGGATGCAACAGCCAAAGTGAAAATTGGTAGGTTATGATTAAATAACTATGCATAAAATAAATATATAGCATAATATAAAAATTAATGTGATATCAATGATTTTTTGGGATTCTGGACTCAGAGATTCAAAAATATTGTTTGCGACTGGCACCACCGGGCCTTTGGGCCAAAAAAGAAGGTTTTAAATCAGAACGCGGCGATAACTTTCAGAAAGCGGCGTTTTCATGCCGTCGGGCGTACGACGACACGAACGCCGTGCATAAAAGGACTCTAAGGTGCTCAGGACCACGCTATCACTCCTCCACCCAACCGCCCAGTGTTTCCCGCCCGTCTGGAGTTTGACTCTCGGTAGATTACGGTACTTAGCAATGTTTGATACCGAGCTATTTATAAATGAAGTAAATGCAAGATCACCACTGTGGAATCTGAAACATCGAGACTACGCAAACAGGGATGTTAAATCCAAGCTCTGGATAGAGGTTGCAGTTGCAACAATGGAGGGTTGGGATGAATTAAACAATGAAGAAAGAAATGAACAGGGTAAGAACTTCTTTAATTAGCATAAATAAAATAATAAAATCATACAATAAACAGTTTACATACTAACAATAGATTGAAATGCTTGGCAAGGGCTCGTAGTGCAAAGGTTGTTTCCAACCATAGTAATTAATTCCACTTAGTAAATAATATTTTTTTAAATACTGTGAACAAAGCGATACATTGCATTTTATACGTGACACCGAAAACATTATAATTAAAGAGGGGTGTGGTCTCAGGTTTTTTTACAAGTCTGTCCATAAGTACGTCTCTGCATATTAATGGGGTGGACATGGTATTATCTAGATTTACATTTCTTCTTCATATTACTATGGCTAATAACACATCTTCACGCCTTGGTGCCATGATAACTGGTCATAAAGCGCGGCGACCAGGTCGCAAGTGTGGCCGTAGACCAATAGTTTATCTCCTTGGTCACGTGCCTTATAGATCTGGAGATTGATTTATTGTGTTGTTGTTTTTTTTAAACTACGCAGTTCTCAACAAATGTAAATATATCACTTCGCGAAGGTCATTGTTACGAATACGACTCAATTAAATAATTATTGTAATTAGTCGCGTCATTGAAGCTATCAAACTCTCAAAAACATGTTTTTCTTTAATTTCCTTCACTTCTCAGTCTCCTTTCGGGTTACAACATACACTGAACTAATTTAAGGAACCATTTTCAATATTACTTGAAATTATATTTTAATTTAAAATAAAATATGAAAAATTTACTATTTATAACCAGCGTCAGTGGGCACGCAGACTAAATGTCAAGCTCATCTAGTCTTACTTTACCGGTTACAGGAAAGTTGGGGTTTGAACACCCGCCGTAGCTTACCAAAGGTTTTTTTTTCATAAATGAATTACTACCCGTCCATAATATTCTTATATTTACACTAATACGCAATGTAAAATTCATAAGAAATGTACCTTTATTTACAAGGAGGGAAAGTAACTTTTTTTAGGGAAAAAAAACTTATAATTATTGTCCCGGCCTTTCTTTCATCGACAAACCAGACGAGATGAGACTACCTACGTCTTTGTCTGAATAAACAATAATAATTTAACAAATGTACGTTGTCAGTTTTTAAAATACGATACGGACTACAAACAATATTCCTAGACAGCACCAGAACTCGAACCTTGAATGCCTTGTCCTAGAAGGCAGATTCTATGTCAACCGATCGAAAATGGCTGGTTCATGTTGTTTCAATACAGATCGCTATCTAGTGTGTTTCCCTTTTAGTCAAGGTCACCTTTTATTTCTCTATTCCTATTGTTTGATTGGAATCGATAGTGATGCATAGTGTACACTTTATCCTAATAATGTCTATACCAGGGCTAGCGAGCCTTTTTTAAAAATAATTTTAGATTAGGCTTTATTGAAATTAGGAGGCTGCAGTCTGCTTCGGGTATTTATTTTAATAGTTAATTCTGGTTTGTTTATAATGATATTATATGAATTACTATTAGTTTATAAGTAGGATTTTTAGTTAGTTTGACTTGTTTGCGTCAAATTTATTGAAAATCATTAATTGCATACTCTTTGGTAACTCATATAGGAATTGATTAAGGGGTCTTAGTAATTTTAAGATATTGAGGTTCAGTAGTTCTGATATTGTCACGTGGTTTATGTTCTTCTTTCGATTCTTTTCGTGTGACCGTAGGAATTATATCATTTTTTTTTAACAAAGCAATATTACAGATCTTTAGAACACAAAAATTGAAATAATTTTAGGAAACATAACCAGACTGTGCTTCTAAATTGTTATAAATAAGGACGTTCTAGAAATAATATTTTTTTTAAACTTGTAATTCTCAAGAGAAAAAATTAACTCTACTGTAACAATATAAAATAACCTATGATAAGTTTGTAATAGATTAAAAAAATATTTTTTAACGTATTTGGACCAAAAAAATATTTGTACAGCAGTTAATACCGAAACTTTTTAAATGAATATAAAAAGTTGTCATTAAATTTCAGGATAACCTTGACAGATATTCTAGAACTGTTGAGGTCACAACGTGAAGAAAATTAAACTCTTTGTTTCTACTAAAGAATTATTTGATTTATTTCGAACAAAAACAGTTTTGTTATAAAAACTGCAATAAAACACTGACACCTTAAGATGGGGTGCTAGTGAGCGTGAGTTTAGGGCAGTATTTTCAAAGTTTTATAGAATAAACATTTATTTGGCCAAAATAAATCAAATATTTCTTCCATAGAAACATAGAGTTTAGTTTTCCGCACATGCTAATCTCAACAGTTCTTTAATATCTGTCAATGGTGTCCTGGAATTTAGTGACAACTTTTTCTCTGCATTTAAAAAGTTTGTCACCAAATGCCGCTATGCTCATGAGAGATATTAAAGAACTGTTGAGATTAGCATGTGCAGAAAGCTAAACTCTATGAGTCTATAGAAGAAATATTTGATCTATTTTTGCCAAAAAATGTTTATGCTATAAAAACTGCAAAATTAATGCACTAAACTGGCGCTCACTAGCACCCCACCTTAAGTACCTTTCAAAACTGTCAAAAAAAGTTCATTTCTATCTAAACCGGGCTGTAACTGCAGAGTATTCATGTTAAAATATATTGTCAATTTCTATATGTGCACTCCCCACACTGTGGAAAACCAGTGTTGCTAATATTATAGTAATCATCCTGTTTGGTATCCTAGTTTAGGAGAAAGTTTTATTACTGCAAGCCATTTCTTATTTCTATCTGGGTGTTCGCTCTACCATTTCGTTAGGGTCCCGGTCCGCATCGGTGGTCACGCGGACTTGTTAGGCTCAGTTTTGCCTGTGGTAGTCGGCTCCCCATACCACTTCGCTACGGTGATTCATTGTAGGTCTGGTTAAATAGTTATACTTTTATGTATTTTTTCACTTTAGTGCCTTGATTTTATTACGAATAGACATTTATTTAAGGCACCTTTAAAAAAATACAAACATTTTTTGTGGTCAGCGTTGATAACGGTTTACTATATTAGTGTTATTTTATAGGTTGATATATGGCAGCTCCAGATCACTTGACTTGTCACACTTCTTAAATTTTCACGTATTCCTAAAAAAAAATGCAAATTTTATTTACAATAGTCGAAATGACTTCTTTTTTTTTTGCTACATTTAAAACACACACCGAATTTCTTTTAACATATTTGTCCCTTTTGAACAAACTAATCTCAATTCTCAAATTCAATATGTATTATTCTTGTGTCGTCTTTCTACCCCTTTACTGCGCGTCTTTAGCCAAAGTTGAAATCATGGCTATGGACGTGCGCAAGGATTCGATTACGTTATAGGAAGAAGAAACTAATAAAATAAAAGTGTCTCACAACAATTTTAAACTCTGCTGGTGTAAGGCGATCTTTTAATGTCTCAGTAGGAGCTCACTGAAATCTAACTTATATTACACTACCAAATATAGCCCATCATTTTTGACTGGAATCTTCATAGATTGTTACAATTTTATATTATGAGTGTCTAACATTAAGTTGCTGTACTAATAAAATAATGTTTGTAATATACTTAATATCTATATTTAGTGGCTGTAAAAACAAATTGTCTCTGGGAAACTTGAAAATGTCAAGTAATTTTAAAATATTGTTTACCTTGACACCCTGTTTTTCTGTCATTAAAAATAAAACTGGGATATAGCTGAGGGTCCTGAACGTTCTATTCCAAGGGAACACGATGAGTAGGATGGATTTTAAATAAGTTGCTAACCTGAAGCGAGGATTTAAAAAAAAATCCCCCTTTTTGTGCCTACTGATGGATTGAACCGGGATATTCAGAGTCGCTGTCAACTATGCTAGCATGTTTTGTCGATGACCTTGTTTAGTTTTTTTTCAGGACAAGTCCCGTTGTTTCGTTATTCTGCTCATTTACCGTTCTACCCGTGGCGATGGGTTTTCGCACTGTAACAATATTCAAGTCTCTCAGCAGTCATCAACGCGGTTCCATTTTCATCCAGGCAAAACACGGTTCCATGTTCAGCTAAGAAAGCGCGGTTCCATATTCAACTAGACAAATACGGTTTGCTTTTCAGCTAAAAAGCACGGCTCCATTTTCAAGTAAACAAAACACGGTTAAATTTTCAGATAAACAAATCACGGTTCCATTTTCAACTATCAAAATACGGTTACATATTCAACTGAACAAAAATTGGTTTCATGTTCAGCTAAAAAAAAAGTTCTAATTTCAATTTCAAAAAACATCTAAACAAAATAAGGTTTCATTTGTTTTGCTAAACAAAACAGTCAATTTAATTTTTAACTAAACACAACACGGTTCCAAGCTGAGATACACAAAACACGGAATCTAAATATTGCCTTAAGGGTGCTAAGAACTTATTCCGTTTGTTTTATCGGTATTGAAGATGTCAGGGTTCAAATTCCGGTCGGGTTTTCTGAGATGGTTTTCCTACACTCCTTCCACGCATAACCACACTGCTCCAAAAGTTTACCATATTTATCCTAGTCAAATTAGTTTAAACATGTGGAAACCTTGGACGGGTAGTATTACTATTACATAACTTAAGTAGTAATCTTTTATGGGTTTAATTTCTTTTAACACCGCGTATTATCAACTGTTCAGGTTATACGCATTCTACAAATTACACAAGTGAGTTAAGGATAATAAAGGTTGAGTTTAGAGGAAGTGTACCCGCATTTGTGTGGGAGGAGAGTGTAAGACCATTTAAGAAAAAACTCTGTACACCCGGCCGGGATTGGAACCCTGATCTTCCTGTCATCGGCAGTATAGTCTTTTTCGAGCGTAACGCCTTAGACATTGCGGCCACTGAAGCGGGTTTTAAAAATAAAAATGTTAATTAAACTAGCAAAAGATCATTTATCTAAAAACTATCAAATTGATATCCTCTATCAGGTTAGACAGCTGTTTGTATGTTTACGTAAATAAATGAAAACATAAAACTATTATCTAATGACTTATTGAACTGTCAGATAAGTTATTCCAATGTAATGTTAACTACGATTTAAACCGTTGTGTTTCACAACTGTCAGTCAAGGTCGTTTCTTTTAAAGTTTGTGAATTGTCCTACACCTTAGCTCAGTCGGTGTCGTGTGGTCGCGTCTGCACACTTAGTTCAGGGTCCGAGGTTCGACCTACAAATATATAATTTATGATTTTATATGAGGTTCTTCTTTCACGGTGTTGAATTAATGGACGATCATATGGATGTGTGTTTGTTTTAGAAATATTAAAAATATAAATTTTTATATTTGTGAAATTTTGTCGCCTAAGGCGGTTGGGATTCCGAATTCTCCCCTGGATAGAGTGTAATGAGGTGGACTGGATAGAGCTAGCTCAGGATAGGGTTAGATGGTGGCGTACTTTTGTAATTGCGGCAATGAACTTTCGAGTTTCTAATGCTATAGAATAGTAAGACATTTTATTATTATTATTTCCGATAATGCGGGAGATTTTTTTCCCCCAAACTACCCTCATCTATTGTATTAAGTCGTTAATAACCCTTGTTTTAAACATACCATTATCAAAAATCCCTTTGTTGATGCATTCAGTTAGTTCAAAACGTGCACGCTAATATCTTTAATATCCGCATTGGTGGGAACGTCAACCAAATATCATTTTCACGCCTTAGACCAGGTTGGTCCACCGGCTTTTTTCCCAACGGCCAAATATTTTAAATTTCTTTTAGCACCTCCTCTTACTACCCATTTGGATTATACGCCTATATGAACTAATTACGCAAATAGGTTAGGGATGACGAAGGTTGAATTTAGAGGAAGTGTATCCACATTTGTGTGAATAGAGAGAGTGGGAAACACTTTAGGGAAAACCACCCTCAATACACCCGACCGTGGTTGAACCACAATCTCCCCGTCATCGGCAGTCTTGGTCTATTGTGAGAGTAGCGCCCTAGACCATGCGTCCACCGAAGCGGGATTCTTTTAGGGACTGTTGAAATTGTCAGTTGCCATAGAGAAAGGATACTTTGTCTATACGGATACTGTCCTTTTTACTCTGTTCTTGCTATAAATGTACAGTGTTTAGTAAAACCATGGTTTATGCAAGACCCAGATTTACTAAACGTACAAAGGATGTTTATAACTTGGGTTCTGTTTGTCAGCTGGTAACATAATGGCAAACCTTTTTTATTTATTTTATTTCAAACCTCATATTCACCCTTATGTCTCTTTTTCATATTCTTTGTATTTAAAGTACTTTTTTTAAAACCTAAGCTCATATCACCTCACGACTTACACACTAGCTTGACAACACCAAAACACCCGCTTCGGTGGCCGCATGGTCTAACGCGCTACGCTTGCAATAGACTAGACTACCGATGATGGGGAGATTGAGGTTTTAATCTTGGTCAGGTTTACTAAGGGTGGTTTTTTCAAAATGGTTTTCCACTCTCCACTCAAATTCGGCTATACCTCTTATAAATATAGCCTCACTAGACCCTAAAACCATTAGCGTATAACCCGAACGGGCAGTAAGGCGCGGTGCTAAAATAAAACCCCACCAAAAACCATATCTCATCGTTGATAAAACCAAAACACAAAGAGGGTAAAAAATTATTTCAATCGTTGTCTTAGATGGAAGGAAGCATTGTTCCACAGCCTTGTAGTCGGTGTTCTTTCTCACTCAACTATGGAGGAGTAACAATGATTTTTTGGCTTTGATTGAAGCAGTGCTCTCGAAACTCAGTCAAAGGAATGAAATAATACTATTTTGGGCTATAAACTATAATATTTCTAACCCTTATTTCTCGTCCAGGGTAGTCGCATATTCGTACTAATGGAATAGGTATAAGTATAGTTGAATTTTGGAGGAAATGTACCCGCATTTGTGAGTAAGGGATGTGGAACACCCTTAAGGAGAAACCACTTTAGTATTCTCGACCGGGATTTGAATCCCGAACCTCCCCGTCACCACCAAACCAGGCGAGACTTGCTCACCAAAGCGAATTTTGACACTGTTTTTTATTTCAAGTGCATTGCGTTGTTTTTTTCTCTCGTTATTTTACATTCCTACAAATTATAGCTTGGTCCATAATCCAGTGATCTAAAACTCATTGTTTAGCTATAGTAAACTGTGCCAATTTTTACTACTGTGACTGTATATTACTTTGTGAAAGTAGTGTAAGTTACACGTTTATATATTTAAGCCACTTTTTGCACCAAGTCCTTAAAAAAAAAGCTAATGCCTGGTTACATGAACATGTTTATTTTATAGCTTCTACAAAGCATGCATTTATTAGCAACATTAAAATTATACAATTACACCAAAAAATAATAATTTTAATTTGTGCATTCGACACGAAAATAAATAAATAAATTGGTAATAATTATATTAATATTTATTTATATTTAGCACCGCGTCTTACTACCCGTTCGGGTTATATGCTTAAGTACTAATTACACTAATGGACTAGGATATGGGAGGGTTTAATTTTAGAGGAAGTGAACCTGCATTTACGTGGAGGTAGAGTGGAAAACCATTTAGGAAAAACCATCCCCAGTTCACCCGACCGAGATTCGAACCTCGATCTCCCCGTCCTCAGCGGTCGAGCTCAACACGACTAGCGCGTTAGCCAACTACGCCACCGAGGCGGGTTTATATTAATAAATGTGTATGTATATTTTTTTCAAACTCCATGGAAAGGAGGGTTGGAGGGGGGGGATTGAACCTACCATTTAAATATTAAACCATCCAAATTTTTCAGAAGGTAATCTGGTACGCTGATAACAAGAGTGTCGAGGTTAGAATCCCAACTGGATTCACCTAAAGTGTTTTTTCCTAAATGGTTTACCACTCTCCCATAATGCAAATGCGGCTAAATTTTCTACTAACCTTTTTACCTTCAATATCCGTACCCGATTAGTGTAATTAAATGTGGATGAACCGTGGTATGGCGAGGTTAATAAAACTTAAAGAGATTAAATTGAGTGCGTTTTTTCTTTCTTCAAGGTCTCAATTTCCAGTCTTGGTTGTGGCTATCACAGAATTCTTAGGTTTGGACCCATCCTTAAAAGCTTGTAAATGCGTAATGCGAAACAAAACAAAAATACGACTTGCCCGGACACAACCTTTACTGCTTGCTGGGATTGAGTTAAGGACCTTGGATCTGTAGTTATGGATGGCAATTTCCGGGTAACTTTATAATCTGAACAAATAATGCCAATTATGAGAGAGTTAAAAAAAAAGTTAAATCATTGAATTCCAGGGGAAGGAGATGTATTCGTTAAAACTTTGATTATAATATTGAAATATTAACATGCCTGGTCTGCAGCAGACCCAACTTTAGTGACAGATTCGACCACTAATAACTGTAGTCGATACATGAGTTTCAGAAGAGAGCTGTAGTCGTTGTTTTTGCTTTATTGTAACCCATTTGATAATTTTTCTGGTGTCAACGTCCTTAAGATAAATTAAAACTTGGGTTAGATTGATTGTATTCCATTTAAATAGCAGGATTATTTTTTTTCAAAATTGAAGCTTTTACATCTCACATTTGTATCTACCTGTAGTAGCACTCGGCCACAGGGACGGCATGTGTACAAGTAACCCGCATACTGCACGGAAAAATAAAGGAGTGCTAGCAGATGGCGTATGAAGGTGGCGTTGGACGAACACAAAAGCATCCAAGACATTGTAAGGGGAAACCAGAGGAAGTTGAATAGTGAGGTTATGTAGACGTGAGGAGACACTCAAGGTTTGGTTTCGGGGAGATTCCGAGCTGGGTCCCATTTGAAGGTCATTATACTGAGAGCAGCTGTGTTGAGACCGATGTACTGCGGGTGCAAGTTGTATTGAACTTGTGGGAGTATTTAGTGACCTAGTGTTTGGTGAGATTCTGGGCTGGGTCCCATTTGAAGGTCATTATACTGAAAGCAGCTGTGTTGAGACCGATGTACTGTGGGTGCAAGTTGTATTGAACTTGTGGGAGTATTTAGTGACCTAGTGTTTGGTGAGATTCTGGGCTGGGTCCTATTTGAAGGTCATTATGCTGAGAGCAGCTGTGTTGAGACCTATGTACTGCGGGTGCAAGTTGTATTGACATGTGGGAGTATTTAGTGACCTAGTGTTTGGTGAGATTCTGGGCTGGGTCCCATTTGAAGGTCATTATACTGAGAGCAGCTGTGTTGAGACCTATGTACTGCGGGTGCAAGTTGTATTGAACATGTGGGAGTGTTTAGTGACCTAGTGTTTGGTGAGATTCTGGGCTGAGTTCTATTTGAAGTCATTTACAAAGAGCAGGTGTGCTAAGAATGATGTACTCGTGGTTCAAGTTATGTTGATAATGTTTTATGTTAATGTGTACAGGTGGTACAAGTTATGTTGGCGTATTTAGTGAGCTATTGTTAGGTGAAATGCTGGACTGGGCCCAATTTGACTGACTGAGAGTAGCCACGTTGAGACTAGTGTACTGAGGGTGCAAGCTATATTGTGCATGTGTGAGTATGTAATGACATAGGGCCGGTTTCATAGTCAAATTTAGTACGCCTCAAGTGCGGCGCTATACTGAATACAAGACGTCACCTACCTGAAATTGAATGGAATGGGCCAGTTTCATATGCGAAACTGGCCCATTACATTTTGCTCTAGGTAGGTGTCGTACTGTATTTAGTATCGACTCGCACTTTAGGCTCACTAAGTCTGAGTATGAAACCGGCCCATAGTGTATGGTGAGATTCCGGATTGTGGCTGACTTGAAGGTAAATAGGTAATTTCAATAATGGTGTAAGCTATATTCAACTGTTTGATTTTGCCTAAATATAAATGCCATATGACCGCCTCTCTGGTTTATCGGTCAGAGTTACTGACTACAAATACACAGAGCCTGGGTTCGATCCATGACGCTTCCAAATTTTTTTGTTAAGCTATGGGTCTGGAACGGGGCCAAACTCGGCTTTCATGAGGACAAATTAGGAGCTACTTGAATGAATAAATAAATAGCGGCTCCGGTCTAGAAAACTGAAATTAACGGCTTAAGGCTTCGTTGTGCTGACCGCGTTACACCCATTTCCCGCAAATGTTAGCACTATCTTCGCCAACATACTGCGGCCGCTCGGTTAGTATGGCTCGCTTGCGGCCTGATGCCATGGAGGTTTTTTAAAAGCCATATATAGATTAAAATACTTATATTTATAATGATTTGTTTTCCTGGGAATTTATATATACTCTGAGGTAGCTATCCTCCCTTTGGTTTGTAAAAAATACTTCATCCCAATTTATCCGTCCGGCCTCAAGGGCGGGCTTTTATTACGGATGTCTTGAACGGCAGCTTGATAAACTTATCAACAGCCTGAAAATATGTTAAGGTCTTCTTGCGACTCTCGGAAAAGATAAATCCCCATATTGACCTTGAGAAATGGTGTCATTGGCAGTAGGTCAAACTAAACGCATCTCTCTCTTGTTTTATATAGATATAGCTATTGCGTTGAAATTGCTCTCAAATCAAAGGGTATATGCACTACTGACTAAGCCAACGTGACGTAAAATATTTTAATTACTAATTTAAAAGCTAAATGTAGAGAAACTGTTAATCTAATTTATGAGTGTCCTCTGATCAGTCATTTTGTTGGGATAGAAAGTTGAATGAAGGATGGGAGATACAAAAATACGCGAAGAACAAAATCCTATTTCTGATTACTAGCCGCTTTGTTTTTAAGAAAAGGGATTATATTCTATTCAAACATTGTGTATAACATGAATACCTTAACATGACTCAAAAATCCTTTTTAAAATATGCCATAAAATTACTCTAAAAGAATGCAAACCAAAAAAAATATTACCTTAAAATTCCAAAATGACAACAAAAAAATGCCCATAAAATATCCTAATATATATATATATATATAATATATATATATATATACATTTCTACAAACAGGGGATCATTAACAAAGTTGTATGTACTTATGAAGATTGTTGATAGCTCATTTTTGTATGTCTTGTGAATCAGAGCCACCCACAGAATCTAGGGGACTGGGGCTGTGACGTTTTTAGGGGACTCCAGTCACATAAAATAATTACTTCAGTCTATGTTCTTTATTTGTTTTACTAGCATAATATTTAGGCTGTATAGAGATACAGATTCCGCTAGTGGTTTTAGGGACTAGAAAGGCTATATTTATAGGAAGTATACCCTCATTTGCGTGGAGAGTGGAAAACCAGCTTCAGTACACCCGACCGAGATTCGAACCTCGATCTCCCCATCATCGGCAGTCTAACCTACTTCGAAAGTAGCGCGTTAGACCACGCGGCCACTGAAGTGTATTTAATAATATTATTATATTTATCATTCTAACCGCCTTTAAAATGGCCAAATTCAGAAAATATGTATTTATGCACCTATGTTGCGGCTGTAAAGGAAAGATGTTTGGATGATTGGAGACCCCAGTTAAGTGAGGGCCTGGCGCAAACTTTCATATAGGCGAGGCAGCTTCGAATATATATATATTTGTAAAAAAACTACTATTAATATCAAAGTTGGTGACCTGGTGGTCTAGGGGTAAGGTGGTCAGACTTCTGTGCTGGGGGTTCGGGGTTCAATCCTCGGTCCCGGCACAGATTTATCTGTTTGCCAAACCCTTCTTTCACCTCTGACAAGACGTGTATTATTCACAACTTGTGAATGTGTGGAATGCCAGGCCTTCACCGTGGTTACACGTTAAACTGTAGGTCCTCCATTTCATCTCACAATCACCCTACCATTACACATTAGAGTAAGTGCGTATAACCCGAACTGGAAGTAAGACGCAGTGCTAATAATAATAATAATAATAATAATAATAATAATAATAATAATAATAATAATAATAATAATATGAAAGTTTGATTATCTCCTCCCCCGCCCCTCTTTGTAAACAAACGTGTATGTAAAAAGAACTATAAAATGGAGTTCTGACGTGAACATAAGTTGGACTTTGTTATGAATAAACATACTGAGAAAATGCTCAACTATGTACACATATTTAGCACATTAGCACATTCGCGTTATAATTTCCTGTGAGTAGTTTTCTTTTCGTTTTAAGTTTCGGAAATCTGTAGTTTATTTATTTTTTCTATTTCAACATGCCGTTATTTTAGTGGACAGCAGTAGCGTTGCCATGTTGGCAATCCCTTTCGACACAAAGGGACAAGTCTTAAGGTGGCACTGAAAAATGCCGGCTTCTTTTTGCGGCCCAGGTTGTACTAGTAAAAACTTTTCTCTTTATGAATCCTACCCAACATCGCGATAATCTAAACAAGGTCACAAGGAGCGTGGCTCGGTTCACCTGCCGCAGCTGTCAAGGGTGCACAAATTACTCACCAGTGTATTCTTAGAACGCGCACTTTACTGAACCAACCTATTATATCCGACCCGCCTCGTTGGCGTAGTTAGCTAACGCACTGGTTTTGTGTTGAGTTAGACTGCCCAGAACAGGGAGATCGAGGTTCGAATCTCTCTCTGGTGAACTGGGGTGGTTTTTCCTAAATGATTTTCCACTCTCCCTCCACGCAAATGCGGGTTCACTTCATCTATATTCAACCTTCCCAATTCCTAACCTATTATCGTAATTAGTACTTAAGCGTATAACCCGAACGGGTAGTAAGACGCGGTGCAAAGTATATTATATCCACACACGACTTGCAGACTGACTTAACATTGTAGACTACAGTCGGGACAAACATGGAAATGTCACGGAATTATAAGTACTTTACTTACTTACCCTAATGGCACTAGGAACTCGAAAGCTCACTGTCGCACTTAACTAAGGTACGCCACCTATCCTTATCTTGAGCTAGTTATATCCAGTACCCCTCATTACATCCTATCTCTTTCAGGTCCATTATAATGTTATCCACCCATCTGCGTCTAGGTTTTCCCTTAGGTCCCTTCCCATTTGATTTGCCAATCAGTACCCTGAACACGGTTCTAGATTATTCCATTCGCGCTGCATGTCCTGACCACCGCAATTAATCTACGAGACTTGATTATCCTAACAATGTCTTGTGATGATTACAGGGTATGTAACTCATCATTATGTAAAGTCCCCCACTCCCCAGTAGCCTTATCCCTTTTTGGACCAAATAACTTCCTAAGCCCCCTGTTTTCCAACACCCTAAATATTTGTTCGTCATGTAAGGTAAGGGATTACATTTCACAACTATATAGAACAACCGGTAAAATTGTTTAGTATATTCTTAGTTTTAGATTCCATGACAGTAGGCGAGATATCAACAACTTACTGAACGAGTAATATCACGCGTTTCTCGATTGTACTCTTTTCCTAATTTTCAATCTAATACTTGATGAAAACAAACATTATTATACCACCTCAACACTAAAATAAAAGTGAGAGAGATTGGCTTTCTCGCCTAGAATGATTGGCGTTCCAACATTAGATGGTTGTAGGATGGTTGTTTTTTATGTCACATTTACACATGTCACAAATAATACCTAAAATATTTAATACTGAAAAAAAAACTTATAAATGTTGGAGTTTTGTAGCTCCTATCATTTGTTTTATGAACGGAAACAACGGAAAAATTATATTTCACTATATATTATTATTATTATTATTATTATTATTATTATT
>CABFWB010001534.1:63862-76102 GCA_902151455.1 Timema bartmani
TGGAGGGAGAGTGGAAAACCATTTAGGAACCACCACCCCACCCCCAGTTCACCCGACCGAGATTCGAACCTCGATCTCCCCGTCCTCGGCAGTCGGGCTCAACACGACTAGCGCGTTAGCCAACTACGCCACCGAGGCGGGTTTCACTATACAACCCGGCTAAAGGTAGAGTCAGGAAAAATTGAAAAATGTTCTGGGAAAGCCAAGAAATGTATATAGTGTAAGCTTGGGAGCCACTCTGCATGAATCTAAAACAAACACCACAACCTGTCCCCTGGCCGTCAATTTATCATTGTGAAAGGTGAAGTCCCAACATCACCAATGGTAAAAAAAAATCTAGCCTCTAGTCCAGTTTTTATCATTAGGTCTCTGTAATACCATATTATTAAAAAAAATACCGGAATGCAACATTTCAACGTTATTTTAGTATTGTAATGTGCACTGACACTTAGAATAGCTCATATATTAATTGTAATCAAATAAAGTTTGAAAATTAAGTTCATAGGCTGAAACGCGCTCTTATTTAGAATCTAGTGACATTAAGATATTGAATAACTTTTCTAAAGAAAAAGTCCCATGTATAAAAATTAAGTTTTAAATTGAAACTCATATCAATATTACTTTTGTCTAGTGAAGAATTTAAGTCACACTTTGATGGTTGGTCAAACGTAAGATGTAATCGTAAGGGTCCCGATTTTATTGTTATCATTAATAGAGAATTTAATACTATAATAATTGTAATTAACACCCTGTGAGTGTCGTAGGAACGTGGGTTCTATCCCAGATGATGACAGTGATAATGTAGCATTTGAAGTTCCTAGATTTCAAGCGTGAAGGTGCTAATAGACAGCACTAAGGTTTTGGTGGTCATATTTAGCTGTTATTATTTTGTTAATATATTTTGAAGATAGTATACTGAAATAATAATATTAGAAAGTATACTTTAAATCCCTTAGCTCTAACTCGATCAACAGAAATGATAAAAAGTATCCACAGAAGTCTAGGGTAGAGAAGATAGTTCCCAGGAACCATGTAGAGTGATGCTGATGCTGACGAAGATGCCGATGTATCTGGTTGTATGGTTGGGTTTCTCCCACGGACGGTGGGCGGGGCTCCAGCTCTGGAACCTTGGGGGAGGTCACTGCCACAGTTTCCAGCTCTAACCTACCTTCTCACTCATAGGCGCTGCAGTGTATAGCGTGTACAATCTAGTATGGCTTGTGATGTTTATCTCACGGGTGATGGGCGGGTTTCCGGCTCTGAAACCTTGGGGAAGGTCACTGCCACAATTTCCAGCTCTAACCTACCTTCTCACTCATAGGCGCTGCAGTGTATAGCGTGTACAATCTAGTATGGCATATGATGTTTATCTCACGAGTGGTGGGCGGGGCTCCACGGGGCTCCAGCTCTGAAACCTTGGGGGAGGTCACTGCCACAGTTTCCAGCTCTAACCTACCTTCTCGCTCATAGGCGCTCCAGTGTATAGCGTGTACAATCTAGTATGGCATATGATGTTTATCTCACGAGTGGTGGGCGGGGCTCCAGCTCTGAGACCTTGGGGGAGGTCACTGCCACAGTTTCCAGCTCTAACCTACCTTCTCGCTCATAGGCACTGCAGTGTATAGCGTGTACAATCTAGTATGGCTTGTTTATTTCACGGGGAGTGGGCGGAACACCAGCTCTAACCTACCTTCTCGCTCATAGGCGCTGCAGTGTATAGCGTGTACAATCTAGTATGGCATATGATGTTTATCTCACGAGTGGTGGGCGGGGCTCCATACAATCTAGTATGGCTTGTTTATTTCACGGGGGGTGGGCGGAACACCAGCTCTAACCTACCTTCTCGCTCATAGGTGCTGGTGTGGATATCGTTATACTACCTGTATAAGTACCCGGCTTTGCCCGGGAGAAATGTTTTTAGCTTTATGAATGTACGTGGAACGTGACTTGAGGTTAGTTTTTAGCAAAATAAAAAAATTATTTAAAAGTTTGGATCTGAGGTGCATATGTTCCTGTACATGGGCTATTTTTTTTTAATCAGGCCTCTGCGTACGGTAATGCTCATGTAATGCTCATGACAGACAAACAGACTCTTCATTTTATAGATTTTTATAATATTATTAATATCTAAAACTCACTTTAAACTATAAATGTTAGCTACTCTTCAATTATACATATTTACACTAATGAAATAAGGATTCTGAAGGAATGATTTAGAGAAAATGTATCCTTATTTGCGTGAAAAGAGAGTTGAAAATCACTAGCCATTCTATTGTGAAAGTACTTTTATATTTATTTCAGGCCTACAGTCATACCACATACAAAAAAAAGTTTAATTTTTGTGTGTACATCATTTTGAATAACAGAAATCACATAGAACGATTTTACACTTTGCTATGTTTTTATCATTTTCAATACTTGATTGTGGGAATTTTAATTAGCATAATTTAATTAAGGCTGTTTCATGTATTTTGCCTACCCACATAAACATATGGGAGAACACATGTTTTTAGATATGCACTAAAGATTTTAAACACATATTATCAAACAGCCAGTATAGAGCTACATCAGTGGGCACGATGCAGCTGGGTGTTTAGAGGATGGTTTTCCCTATATGGTTTTCCACATTCCCTTAGCTAAAATGCAGTTACATTTCCTCTAAATTATATCTTCTTCATCCCTAACATACTATTTTTCCTTTTTACCACCGCGACTTACTACATGTTCGGAATATAGGCTATGTAATAATTGCGCTTATAGTTTTATGAAGTCTTAGGAAGGATATATTTATAGAAAGTGTACCCAAATTTACGTGGAGGGAGAGTGTAAAATAATTTTGGGAAAACCACCCTCAGTACACCTGACTGTTATTCGAACCTTGATCTCCTCGTCATCGGCAGTCTAGTCTACTGCGAGAGTAGCGCCTTAGACAATGCGACCACCGAAGTGAGTCCTTACCTACTAGAATGATTAAAATGTGTATAGTATGGACGGGTAGTAAGACGCGCTGCAAAAACAAAAGTATAGAATCTATTTAAGCAAATAATGTTTGTATAGGCTGTATCTGGGTTGGGTGAGGTGGTAACTAGAGCCTATTTATCACATTTATACATAAAAACCATCAAATAGTGTGTTGGGGGGGGGGGGGGGNTATTAGCATACTTAGGCCAAACCAACCTAAAATTATGTTAATAATGATAAACTGAAAATAAAATCCAAATAAATAGTGGCAATTAAGAGATTGAAATTTTTCCGTAAAACTTTCAAATCGCTAAATCCCGGGATAAGGCGATGTATTCATAAAGGATTTGTTTATAATGAAGTATTATAATATCTGGTCAATAGAAAACTCGACGTTAGTGACACATTCAACCACCAAGCGCTGTAGTCGATACATGAGTGTGAGAAAAGAACTGGAATCACTGTTATTGATTGAGTGGAACTTATTTAAATAGTTAATTTTTTTAATAGGAAAAAATAGTTGAAAGGTTTAAAAAAAATTATTTGGTAAAATTCTCCAAATTAAAAAGTCCGTCTCATATATACATGAAGCCATCGAAGTGGGTTAAACACTTAAACTAAATGAAAAATCAAGCTAGTTTGGATTTCTATAACTTCCTGTCGATGTAATCGACTGACCTGATTACGTGTTGCGTAACAATTTGAATAATAATTAATCTACATAAGCATTGAACTAGAACTATGGTAAGGGGTCGTCCATGAACCACGTAACGCTTTTTTCTTACCTTTTTAGCCCCCCCACCTCTGTTACGTAACTTTTCACACCATGAATGAATGTCATTTTTTCATAGGGAGGTTTTGTTATACTAAATGAGGGATTTAGATTTAATGCTTCTTATAATCCATTTTAAATCCTGATTATAAATTATTTCAGAAAGTATTATTCTTCATACAAACAAAAAGACGGTCTCTAATTCCTCACGTTCATGAGGAAAAACCTCTGCTATATTTTTGTTATGGATGCCAGGTTTGCGGTCTGAGTAAGAGCCAGACGGCCCTACTATGTGCTGAGTAGGATGGCCCTTTTCTGTAGTGGCACTACATGATGATGTTAAAGTGGCCACATCCGATGATTGACACTTGGGCAAGACATCTTTCTTAATATTGTGCATTTTTTATAGTCATATTATCATCATATAAAGATATATTTAAACAATTCCAGGCATACAACTTTTCTAAATTATATTTTGGATTAATTTAAAATTTTACTTTAGTTAACTTATCAATACCTTGATATTCTCTCCCCCCGTTAATGAGGGTAGATTACCTCTAAAATTCTACCTTCCTCATTTCTACTCCATTAGATAAATATAATAAAAATAACTAGAATAACTACAATTTGACTATACCACCCTACAAAATGTATACTAAAAAGATAGAATTTTAAAGAAAATCTACCAGCATTTGCAATGGAGGGAGAGCGGGAAGCCATTTAGGAAAAGTAGCCCTCAGTAGATCTGACTAGTAATTGAATCCCATCTCCCCAACATCGGCCGTCTAGTCTACTGAGAGAATGACAATTTAGACAGTGCGGCCACCGTAGCGGGTGTATAATAGTTGCATTTATATACAATACACAATAATTTATCAGAAGGGAAAAAGTATAGGCTTTTGAAAATAATTAATGATATTTGAAGCTTTACTTTTCATAACATGCTGCTGATATGAAGAAATAATACTATTGATGGACTCCTCAAACTTGCCTTGAGATAAATTCTGTACTTTTGTTTCTTTCCATTTCACTACAACATCTCTTAGAGACTCTTACACTTTTTTTTTTCTGGATATCGCTTTTTATACGCAAACAATGAACAAGTTTCCTTTTTTTAAATAAATTATTTTTGTTTTTCTACAAACACAAGCGATTATTTACGGCCTATGTAAAAGAATTATACTCAAACTCAACTATAATTATAAATTAAGGCCGCTTCGACTGACAACTGCTATCCAACTAAAAGCACTTGAGGGGGTCAGTAGATTGGACAAATTTAAACAAGTGTGGTGAGTATAGACATGTCACTGTCATGCGCATGGAAATATGTGTTTTCGAATGTGCTTGGCATTCGTAGTCTCGGGCAGACAGTAACACTTAAGCGCGTTAAAAAATTAGTATACAAAAAGTAAGTGCTAAACTTGCATTTTCAACGCCACAGATAATCTATAAGTATGTTTATCAAAGGTGAAAACATGAACAATAATATTATTTTTGAACATTAGAATTTTAGTATAAAATCTGTGTTACGTAACACTTTGATGTACCCCACTCTCCCCCTATGTAACAGCATGTAGGCATTAGAGCCCCCCCCCCTCTTCAAAGCGTTACGTGGTTTATGGACGTTCCCTAAGAGACCGTTGGGAAGACCTAAACGCAAATGGGAGGATAACATTATAATGGAGCTGAAAGAGATAGGGTGTAATAGGTTGACTGGATAGAACTAGCTCAAGATAGTCATAGATAGTGTACTTTTGTATGTGCGGCAATTAACTTTCGAGTGTCTAATGTCATAGAGTAAGTAAGTATTGAGAGAGTGGGAAAATATTTAGGGAAAACCACCCTCATTAGATCCTACCGGGATTCGAACCTCTAGCTCCCCGTCATCAGCAGGCCAGTCCAACACTTGCGTGACGCCTTAGACCATTCGGCCACTAAAGCGGGTTATTGTTTGTTAATGTTATTTTCGACTTAATTGAAATAACTAGATCTGTGACTTGTTTTCAGGTTTTCCGACTTCATTTCTAATGGTTCTATTATTCATCAAATCCGACACATTCACTAGGTCGGCAGTGTGTCTATCTATAGGCTGAGGGTAACGGGTTCGATTCCTGGCAGGGATGACAACCTTATCATTGGTGAAATATGGGTGTCCCCTTTCACAGTGATGAATTAACGGTTGGGGGTTGGATGTTGTGTGTTTCCTAGAGCTGAGCTAGTTTATAAGTCCTGTGATTATAAAGTTGCTCGGCTTAGAAAGTGCACGTTAAATATCTCAAATAAATGGAAAAATATATTTTCAGCGATTTCAACGAAATTTAATTCAGTAATGTGCTGTCAAGTCACTTTTGCCACATTTGATTGGTAATATTATTAAATAACCCTTACTAATAATATGGTCAAATAATATCAATATTGAGTTCAATAAAACTATATTTTTTTAAGTTTGTATACACTAAAATCCTATTATAGTTACAGACTAGAAGTAATTTTGCTTATGAAGTAATTTATTTACTTTTCTAGTGCTAACAACGAAAACAAATTACTTATTAGTAATTAAGCTACGCGATGTTTTGTCCCTTCATCTAATTGTGCCAACGTGTGTGCACGTATTGAAATCGCAACCGACGAGCAATTGAAGCGTATTGCGCGATTCAAATGAAACAATGGAAGTTAACAATGACGACAATAATCTACACAGTGGACTAAGGCCGTGGGCGTACAGTCCAATTTTCATAGGAAGGCCCTTATCTTACACCTAAAAAAAGTTTTTTTTTTAACACCGCGTCTTAATACCCGTTGAGGTACACGCTTATGTACTGATTGCGCTAGTGGTTTTTTAGGAATTTGGAAGGTTATATTTATAGGAAGTGTACAAATTAATGCAAGGCTTTGAAGACCCGTTGTGTTCAAAATCATACTTTAATTTTTTATCATCAATAAGTTAAATAAAATAATTTTAAGGTTGACCCAGTATTTGTCTCTCCCCCTATCCTCCGTGCTTCCTATCTACCCCTCCTCCAATTCCGTTCCCCCTCCCCCCTCTTATAACCCAGTCGTCTCTTAACACACTATATTTCTCTAGGTGCCACCTCTACAATTTAACCGCAAGCCGCCACTGCGGAAAATTTTCCTATTCAAAAATTTCCCGTAAAATTCTCATCTCTATGGTTCTAAATTTTTTATTATTATTATTATTATTATTTAGCACTGCGTCTTACTACCCGTTCGGGTTATACGCATAAGTACTAATTACGCTAATGGATTAGGAATTGGTAAGGTTGAATAGAGGAAGTGAACCCGCATTTGCGTGGAGGGAGAGTGGAAAACCATTTAGGAAAAACCACCCCAGTTCACCCGACCGAGATTAGAACCTCGATCTCCCCGTCCTCGGCAGTCGGGCTCAACACGACTAGCGCGTTAGCCAACTACGACACCGAGGCGGGTCTATGACTCTAAAGTTACGACGACACACTTTTCAGATCGCTACGACATAAATGACGCGCGACAGAGTATAAAAGCACTCATTGTCTCCTGTGTATTTAGAGAACGCTTGTCGCGCGTCACTAACGTCTGTATGAAAGGGCCCTTAAAGTTGAAATATCTCTTATATTTCTCTTTGGATTTGACGTGGATATTTTATCTTGGTGATCAAGTTATATAGAAAACAGTGGATACAACGTTCACCAACACATTATATTCATTTATAGAGAATAACCATTGTTCACGTAGCTTAAGGCGTATGTCACACAATAGATGTCAAAGTTAATAAAAAGCTTATGCACCTGTATGTTCACACTGTTGGTGTGGGAGAGGGGGAGCTTCTTACTTCTCTTCCGGGCCATTTCATATTTTCACTAATAGTATGTAGGAATGAGGAAGGTAGAATTTCAAGGGACTCTGCCCGCATTTACGTGGAAGGAAAAAGGGAAAACTATTTAGGCTATAAAAGAAAACACATATCACTACACTTTGTTGCAATTTGAACTCCAAACTCAACGTCATCGGTCCGCGTGCTGTTTAAAGTGCGGTTTTCGAAGCGTTATAATTAGGGCATAATGATCGCTCCGGAGAGCTCGACGCTGCAGACTCAACGTCCCTGGCCGCGACCTCAGAGCGCTCACACCCTAGCCGACTGCCCTTGACAGTGGTAACAGCGCTCAGCGCAACAACAGCACAAAGACCCCCTACTGGCATACGTGGTTGGACGTTTTGTAAAAATCGCTTCCCAGCTTATCAAGTGGAGCAATTCACACTGACGTCCACGGTGTCACAAAACGACCTAGGTGTCCGTGGTACGGACGTTTTCAGATCACTCTCCGAGCGATCGGTAGGGCGTCCGCGTGGATGTTTTGGACTGAGCATGCGCAGTGGCGTTTTGAAGAGCACGTGGTCGTCTACACTACATTACAGTATAGCAACTCAAGTCTGTAGGCATCAAAAATGTATGCGGACATTTGGTTGCAGTGTGAATTGGCACGTCCATGGACATTTATTTCGTCCATGGTTACCGTGGAAATGGCCTTAAAAGAGAGTAAAGAAAGCTCTGGGAATGTAATGGGAGCATCTTGGAGGGGGGGAAAAACTTTCTTGCAACTTTTGGTCTAATCCATAAACCATGAAACGCTCTTTCTTTACCTTTTATGATTACCACCCCTCAACCCCTTGTATGTAACATCAAGTAGACATTCAGCCAGCTTCCAACCTGCATTACGTAACTTTACATATCAAGAGTGAAAGTCATCATTTCATAGGGAAGCGTTTGTCACATTGAAAGAGGAACTCATATTTAATATTACTAACAATACATTTTAAATCCTTAGTATTATAAATGATTTCAGAAAATGTTACAGCAATACTTTATTCGGAAGCTATATAAGTATGTTTATTAACGGTGAAAACATGAACGATAATATGTTTTCAACATTAGAATCAAAGCATAGGATCTATGTTACGTAACATTGTGATGGACCCACCCTCCCTCATGTAAACATTAGAGCTCCCCCACTCCCCTCTCAACAGCGTTACCATCCGCTTTGGTGGCCGTGTAATATAACGCGCTACTCGCATTAAATTAAACTGCCGATGACGGTGAGATCGAGGTTCGAATCTCTGCTGGTTGTACTGAGGGTGCTATTTCATAAATGGTTTTCCACTCTCCCTCCACGCAAATGCGGATACACTTCCTATAAAATATAACCTCCCTAATCCTTAAAACCACTAGCGTAATTAATATATAAGCGTATAACCTGAATGGGTAGTAAGACGTGGTGCTTTAAAAAAAACAGTGCTACCTGGTTTATGGATGAATCAACCTTGACACTTATTTAATTTATGAAAACCAGTTATAATGTATTTTCAATATAGTACTATCTTTCTTGTCTTTTGTTAACAAACTACGTCCTTAGTCTAGTCCATGCATTCTTGTTTTTACGTCATAAGGTTCTGTAAAGGAAATGAAGGTGTTGGGAAGCCTTTGTCTGAGGATCCTTTGTGGCTTTCGGCTGCTTTGCTTACCCCACTCGTCCACTTTTTATTATTATTATTTGTGGGGTCTTCATAGATGAATAGCTTTGAGGGAGCCCAACTCGTGCAATTCAGTCCGTTGAACTTGTCGAATTTACTCATCCAGGTTATGTACACTCTGTTATAATAAATATATACTTTATTATTTAAGGTATTTAATGTGCGGTCCCGGAATCGAATGATATAGCGGTATTCGACTTACAAACTACCAAACTTAATTTCTGGAACAGACCCAACGTCCAACTACCTAGTCACTGTATAACTGTTAAAGGTAAGGAAATCCCTAGTTTCAGTTTTAATAAAGTTTTCTGCTATACTGGGAAACTTTATCTCATCAGACAGTTGAAATACTGACTGAGCTAAGGTATCGGGCATAAATGATGTCAAAATAATAGGCCTACATTAAAAAATATAGAAGATATTGCTCAACCTTATTGTTACATTTTCACAAGATTTTTCCTATTCATCATAAATAATTGTGTAATCATTTTGTACATAATTATTATTTGTTTCATAATACATCATATTAAAATATACATTTTTCATATTATTTATTATATTAAATTGGCTTTGTTGTGGCACAACATCAAGTGTAAAATAAACGGTACGGAACTCAGAACGGACTTTCTCATTCCATTGTTTATAACTGGAGATATTTACTCAAAATTCGTAATCTATGTGAAACGAGATAATATACATTAGCAAACCAGAACTATATTCGACATTTTATTGGGGGTTGCACATCTAATGGTCATCGCATTGCTATTAAATTTCGCATTTATAAATTTTGACCAATAAAATAGGTAAATTTCGACTATTGAATTCAAAATGATAGAAATAGATTATTGTTCTGCAAACATTTCCCCTAAAAGAAGCTAAAGTAAAAATAACATAAACTTATTTAGAGACTTACGTCTTATTTACTTACTCAATGGTAATAGAGAATTATTGCGTTAAAACTTAAGTAGTATCTATGTACATCTAAAGCTCACAAAATTGTATACATTTATTTACCAATATCTCAGAAATTATTGTGTTATAAAGATATATATATATATATAGATAGATAGATATTTAATTTTGCAATGATAAGTTAGCCATTTTATTTATAATCTTAATCAACGCCTAGATACGAATTTTAATTATAATCGTTAGAGCCGATTTTGAGAAAATCTACTTTTTTCTCTTTCGCCCTTTATCATACTACTCTTAATTTTCGGGTTAAACACACACACAGACGGCATTGCATAAACCACTTTTTAGGGTTGGGGGGGGGAGGGGGGAGGTCATGAAACGTCGCCATCCATCAACATCTCGGATTAGATTTTTTTTACGGTTGCAATACTTTACCTTTAGTGCTACCATTTTGTTTGTAATATTTATCAATGCTTGGAAATGAAATTAAATCATCGTTAAAGCCAATTTTGATAAAATAGATTTTTTCTCTTTTCAGTCTTCAGTAAACTACCTTTAATTTTAGGGTTAGATATCCAATTCCAAAAACCCCTCCGAGCAACCCTTTGAAAACCCTAGATACAAAGCTTTAGCCCATTCGGTAAAATAGTTTAGGCTCTACTCCGAGGTACAGACAGACCGACAGCTAGACGGAAATGCAAAAACCACTTTTTCGGATTCGGGGGGTCATGAAAGTTGAAATTCATCAAAATCTTGAGTTCGATTTTTTTTTACGATCATAATACTTTCTCTACCTGCAATATAGCAAGAAAGTAAAAACAAACATAACCAAATATAAATAAATTAGATACTCTTTTACCAAAATTATTAACTAATAATTATTCCAAAAATGTTCCGTAAAGAGAATCGTCGTGTGTCCATATAAAGAGACCCATAATGTGTCCGTAAAAAGCACCGTCGTGTGTTTGTAAAAAGTACAATCGTCTTTCCGTAAAGAAACCCTTCGTGTGTCCGTAAAGAAACCCTTCGTCAGTCCGTAAAATACCGGTGCGGGTGTCCGGGAATTGTCGTCGAGTGTTAGCGGCTGGCTTTGAAGCGGGGACTCTCTCTCTCTCTCGGTGTGAAGACTTGGGGTCGTGTTGGTATTGATCTTTGTCGAGGGGAATGGGGGGAGGGTAGCCAGGAATATCCCTGGGCAATCAGGGCTTCACTGGGTCAAACTAGGAGATAGAAATAGATCGACTAACAGCAATGACATCTCAACTTTTCTTATCCGGTGCTGTGCGTCGCCATGGGACGGCTTGCTGTGATGATATAGAAGGGGCGGAGCACGGGTTGCTGGTTCGGTCGAGTGGGTAGCGTGGCGCGGCGCGGCGTACCTTATTTTTAAAATATAGTTTTTGTTCCGTCGAGGCTATAAGCATATCCATAATAAAAAAAGGGCCTTCCCGAACGTCATTCATATCAAAATCGATGTATGAGATGGTGAAAGTAGAATTTAGAAAACGCGCATGCCTTGATTTTCTTGCTAATGTACATTTGAAGCACCTTTTAAAAAATACAAACACATTTTACTGTTAACAGTGATAGTATTTTATTAAATTGTTAGCATTATTCTATAGGTATTGTCGAACAAAAGGGACAGTTTAAGATCACATAACTCAACGTATATATGTTACAGGAAAAGTAGATTCTCCAGTAAGAGTCGACTTTACCTAGGCCGAGTCGACTCTTACTGGTCTTTTTAGTAAAAGTTGATTAAAAGCGAAAAGTGATGAATTTCGATCAACATTTACTAGTCAGAGTTGACCGTACCTAGGGAAAGTATACTCTTACTACCTTGAGTTAGTAAAAGTTGACTTTTTGCAAGGAAATGGTCTACTACCTAATAAAAAACAAATAAAAAAAGCAAAACCTTTATGATACAAAGAGAGATATAAATATTTATCATTTATTACAGCAAGGTAAAGATTTGTGACACTTTGAGTTGCAGAGCTAACCTAACCTAACCTAACCTAGAAAACAACAGTAAACAAATAGAGCTGGGATATTCAAAACAAAGATGT